>JACAXG010000013.1:5502051-5680017 GCA_018881555.1 Amblyornis subalaris
GAAACATCACCTCCCTGAAATCTGATATCAAGAACACACACAAACACACACACACAGAGCTGCTGGGCTTGTCCTCAGGAAAATGTGCCCAGGGAATTGGCTACAGTCAGTGTGCACTGGCCAGGCTGCAGTGAGTGGTGCCAGAGCTGCAGGGGTACTGGGGGTGGTTTGGCAAAGGGTGTGTTTTGGTCCCAAGAGGGGACATCGCTGGGGCACAACGGTGCCAAAGCAGTGCTCTGTGGCATCCTGACCCCACTGTGGCTTTTGAAGTGGTTTAGCCACTTCTGGGTGGTGCCCAAGGATATGCACTTTGGCAAAACACTCCATGCCAGGGAAGTTGTGCAGAGCACTGGGTGGCTCTGCTGGGGCTGCTCTGGTCTGCAGCATGTAGGGCTAATGTGATATTTCTTCCAGTGTGCAGATTTTTAAGGCTGTCAGGAAGCCCCTGCCCTCACCACGCTTTGGACATGGCCATGGAAGTCTTGTAGGAGTATCTTTGAAGTCATAAATACATACATGCAAAGTCATGATCTTATAGCTTACACATTTGGGGGTTTCCATGGTCATAAAACTAAATAATGAGTTCCCCAAAAGAGGCTGTGTAGCTTGAACCACTCCTCCAGCCCATGCCAGCTCTGGAGCTCACCCATCTCCATTGCTCCCTCAGACATGGGTTTGCTGGCAATGATAACACAGCTCTGCTGCCACTTCTTCCACATTGCTGCTGTATCTGACTGACTGCCTGTGCTTGATGTTTTATTCCTAAAGAAGAAGGAAATTGGATTAGATTTTTCTCAACCATGCACAGCAGTGATCCTGGGTAACAAAGCTGATCCGTGTGCGGGAAGCTTTGGGAAGCTGGATGTGAGGGTAAGTTCTTAACTGGGGATTCAGCCAGGGTAATTTGCTTTATGGATGTCTGAGAAGGGCACTTCAAAGGACTCCAAGAGGTGCTGAGCAGCCTCCACGGCCCTCGAGAGACTGTTTCAGGTGCATCAGGGCTACCTAGAGCACCTCAGTACAGGAATTACCTCCCTGGACACTGAAGTCCAATAAAYCTCTTTGTAGAGAGGGAACAAGGGCTCAAATTTTGCTCTACATAGACGTGCTGCAAGCTTTAAGGGCAGTTTCCTTGTGGGTGAGTCACACTGCTGTTTTCCCTGTGCTGTGCTGAGCCTCGCTCCCCTGTGGTGGGACTTTTCCTGAGTTTTGACCTCCTGGCACCCCTGGGACAGGCAGATTGATGTGAGCCGGGTCAGGCCCTGCACTCCCTCACTCCCACTAGTGTAGTTTGCTGTGATTTCTGCAGTTTAACTCCTGCAGTACCAAGTGTGGCTTTGCTCAGCTGTGCTTGGGGTTTTTCGTGTGCAAAAGCCCTCTCCCTCCTGTGCCTTTGCTGAGCAGCTGTGCCGCCTCTGGAGTTCTGTGCCCTCTCTTTTCTTTCTCTCACACCTCCTTGAGTTGACAGCCTGATCCAATGTCATCCATCACATGCTCCTGCGAGGACATACAGCTGCACTGGTGCTGTCTGGGCTGCATGAGATGCAGCAGTTTAATCGTGGAAAACTCTCCCCATGGGCTCTGACACTGTTTGCTGGGCACAGCTCCTGGGTGCCTGCGAGGAGACTGGGGCTCTTCTCCTGGCAGCCCATCTTGCATTCTCCTTGCAGCACCTAAACATGTCAAATTGCTGTAACAAAGCTTCCCTCTGGGTGGAAGGTCTGGAAAACTGATCCACAGCARCCCACATAGCAATTAGGTTACCTTATACATGGCACCAGTAAAGGTAACGGTGTGTGAAATACYGAAAACCCAAATCCATTTAAATAGACACGTTCAAAGGGAATGAGAGGTGTGAACAGCATGTCTCTGCTCACAGGGAGCGTGAAGCGTCTTCTGCCAGGACTCAGCAGCACTTTAAGAATAGTTGTGAAATTAAGCATAAATACCATGGTCCTGCGGTCTGGGCTCCCAGAAGCACACCTATTTTTGGAGGTGGTAAGCRGCAGGCTGTAAGGCTCAGCGCATTGCCTTTAAGCCTTTAGGTAAACCTGACRTTGCAAGAAAGGAAAACGTCTAGGGATGTGGTTTCACAGACATTTAAACTGTTCTCCATTTGGGCTGTTGTCGAAAAGGGCATCCTAGTTCCCATGTGCTCCCCTTGCATCGCTGCCTCGGTCAGCAGGATGATCTGACCCAAGATTAAGCCTGCAGCTAGGGCGCTAAATTTTCCAGCTGGATCAGGCCATGGGACCGTGAGGCTGACTGGGTGTTGGTGCCCTCTGAGGAGATGCAGGGAGCACCCTGCCCACTTGGCACGCCTGGCTCTCCGAAAGCCTCTYGTGACACCTTGCCCGGAGCTCGGCACGGGGGAGTGGGAGATGCCAGTAACATTTCAGAGCAGCAGCTTGTTGAGAAGCTTTCAGGCATCATTTAATAAGCAACCAAAGGTCTTAGCAGTAGGACACCCATGCAGTCAGCATCCTCCTCCCCTCCAGCTGTTTATTTTCTACCCTTGAAATGTCCTGCAACCCCCACCTTGTGCTGTGCCATCACCAGCGTCTGTGTTGCCTCTCAGCAGAGCTGATCTGCTGGAATAACGCTGCTGCTGCTGCTGGCACGGGGCTGGCAGCTCTGCAGCTGGGCTGTTGTGGAACCCAGGCCGCCTGGTTCGGGGTTAGTCCCTGCGTTTTGGAATAGGGAAAGTTAATTTACTGTATGTTACTGTTGCTGGCAAGTCGGGAATTCTGTCTTTATACTTCCAGTGATGTGTTTTCTGCAAGGGGAAGAAATAAGGGTGGTTTTTTTGCGCTCTAAAGCAGCTGGTCTGGCTTTGTGGGAGAGAGTGTCGACATTATTTGATAACCCTTTCTCATGTTTTCTTGGCTGGTGAATGACAAAAGGGAGAAATGGGTCTTCCTACTCTTTTAGCRGTATGTTTTTCTTCCCAGGAATTATCCTAGCATATAAAATGGAACAAGAGCCCTCAGATAGCATCAACAACTATAGTTGGCCTAAGTGTGCTATTTAATGGCAATGTCTTGTTTTTTCTCTGGAGAAAAGAAAATGTACCCCATTAAGTGCTCGTGTTACAAGCCTGCACCCCAGGGGATAAATATTTCAATTATTAATGCTGAGTAATTTTTAAAAGGTTCTGCATGAATTTTATTTTAAGAATTCTGCAAATTATTTAAGACTACTAGAACAAAATGCAATTTAGATCAGCCCATCCTGTGATCAGTATGTGGTGATTTTAAATTCTGCTCTACCCAACAGCATGGTCGTGCATCCCATCAGGCATTGGTGCAATAGGGAAATTGGGATCTGTTTGTGGCTGCGGATCTGTGGGTAGACAAGATGTACAATTTACATAGACAGCGGAGCGAGGGGAACGCTCTCAGTATCCTTTCACTCCAGTACAGTCACATGCATTGCAAATTAGTTACTCTTTTGGAAAAAGAAGTCAAACCTGACTTGCATTGAAGTTCTCAGCTATTAACATCAGCGGAGCCAGGGACTCCAGCCAGAACTTCTGTGATTTCCTTGATATCCCTCTTAGTACATCACTCTAACTTTTCCATATGTGTTCTCTGATTTATAACACAGCAATACTTTATTTCACTGTTGTAAAATTCTTTCATGCACTCAGCCCTGCCAAAAGCTTCATATGTTATTGATTAAACAAATTCCCACTGTTCCAGGATCTCGGCTGTTCTGAGTCTGGTGGTAACTTTAGTGGAATGATGAGTGCAATGGTCGATCGTACAAGGAGGTGGGGAAATACAAGGCACCGGCACTTATTGCTGCTAATCAATAAACTCACCTTCAATTTGCAAAGTGGAGCTGCTTTTTCCACCCGCCCGTGCCACATCTCTCCTGGGATGGGCCGAGCTTGTCCATCAGCTGCGAAGTGCTGCTGGCTCGGGGTCGTTTGTGGAGGGGGATGATGATGATGTTTGATTTTAGTAATGTTGGGAGAAAGATTAACAAGAGTTTCATTTCGACTCCTTCACAGGCAATTAGCGACAGCTGCTGCTAGAGAAAGGGCGTGATGATTAACACAGTGACCTTTGCAAGGATCGACTTCCCTTCTTGGAGGGATTCCTTTTGGATGGACTTGCAAGCCATTAGCACTAAGCACAGAGCTGGATGCGTGGAGGCTTTGGGGTTTGGTGGAACAAGGTCTCCGTTTCAGTATTAACTTAATTAGGTTGTAATAGAAAGGGTTTTCCTGTTGGACTGCGAGGCATTTGCTCTGCTTCAGGGTTTTCTCCTTCTGTAAAGCTCGGAGCTGGACCCTGCCCGCACCCGTGGGGACGTGGTCCTGCGCGCTCCAGCCATCGGCTGTTCCTTTGGGGTTGTTTTGGTTCATGAGATTTTACTCACTAGCTTTGCTACTTGTTGTGAGAACGAGGTGAAAGGCAGAGAAATGCAGTCCGGAGGTTTGGTGAGAGCCGAGCAAATCCGATTTGGGTTTTTCCCGTGTGTGATGGATTGCAATCCAGCATGACAGGTGACAAGTGACACAGCCCATGGCACGGTCAGTGCCCAGAGCTGTGCCTGGACCTTGGTGCTGCACAGACGAGGCTGCTGCAGGTTCCTGTACGTGCGTGTTCAGTGCAGGAGGGCCACGCTCTCTGCCGCGAGTCTGTCCCTGCTGCCCTTAGGTGCATCCAAGAGCATTTTCCATGCCCATGCCATCTAAGGAAATTGCATTAGGCAAATGCATCTTCTTTTAAACCATGCACAGGTTTGCTCAATAGAATTGACCTCATGTACAAGCTCCTGGCCTTACCCATTCCCCTTTTTCCCCGCTTCTTTACCGCTGCTCGCTCAGGTTTGCCTGTGTAATGTCCTCACTTAAAAATCCTGTCGAGCTGCAATTATTTCGAGGTTTAATGACCCATGATTTCTGTAATGCTTTATTTTGTTCGCTTTCAGCATGTTTTTATTCCCTAGTCAAATAAAGAGTATTAAAAACCCCACCAAGAACAAAGCCTTCACTTTCCATTTGAGAGAAAAATGCTTCGAAAGCTGTATTCGTGCTACACAGGTAAATAATTAGATTGCTAATGAATTAGCTTTGCTTTGAAGACGAAAGCCTCAGTGTTCCTAATTAGGTTKTGAGGACAGACATAGAAATACATGGTCTTTCTCCCAAGGAAAAGAGGAGAARAGGGAGCTCCCAACCCAGCTGAGACCAGGGATCACTGGCAGGACAGTGTTTTACCCCACCTTGGGCTCAGCACCTTTCAGCCCTTCAATGCTGTTTAAATTCCTTGGTGAATTCAGAGAAATAATATGCTTCCTTTGTGCAACACATTTCCTTTTATCAGTTTCAAATTAATATTTGAATGAAATGGTTACTTACTGCTATATTTTGAGACAAGGAGAATGGAAGTCTGTGATATATTTTCATTATATCACTCTTTTTTATATGCTTTTCATCATAAGCCCTATTATCATGCTCATCCTAAGATGAATAATCTCATATATTTTTTGTTTCCTCAGAGAGCAGGGTTTTTTTTTCAGGCCTTTGATCATTCTTATCACCCTCTCTAAAGCCCCTTTTAAGTCTGTATTAATACTCTGTTTCAGATGAGGTGAAAACTATTCTGGGATTAGGCAGCATCATTTTAATAATGTTATAATCTTCACTATTATTCCCCATCCTGTTCACCAACCACACCAACATCTTGTTTGCCTCCCTCCCTATCCCCTCTTTTTTCCCTGGATTGCTGCTGCCTGCAGATCAGGCTGCAGACACGGATGCTGTGGGCTCCTCCCTAGTTAATATTGTTAATTAAGAACCAGGTGAAAAATACCTTGATTTCCCCCACAATTAGTTTGCATCTATCACTTTTGGCATCAATTTGCCATTCGGTTGACTTTTCTCCTGATGATTTGCGCCTTTTCTGGAGCAAATTTCAGCCTTTGATGAACTTACCTCCATGTCTACTCCGTACTTGGCTACTTCACAAATTCATCTCCTTCCCCAGATCCTCACTAAATCTATTAGCTGGTGAGTTTAATAACAATCCTTATGGCTTCCTCTGGATAGTTAACCTTTTGCTATGATGAAAATTCACTATTTAATCCTGTCTTCTTTCTCTTTAGATCAATGGCAGCATTTGCCTTCTGCCCCTCTCCTCCTTAGCTGTTTTGCTGCAAAATGAATTGCTATCTGATTTCTCCATCTCATAAATCCCTTGAATGGGTTGATAAAACCCCAGGACAAATCAGAGGGACTGGTTCCTTTGTCAGGAGCTGATGGTGGTTTATACCTGCCGGGAATTTCCTCTCCCGCCAGTGCTTTTGTTTGGCAGGTGAAACCCAGGGGATTCGCAGTGATCTCGGAGCTCTTTGTATCCTTCAGTGTGATTCACCCACGGAGCTGCACTGCAGAAAGAGATCCCAAACCTGCTCTGCAGGTACCCGAGAGCAGTCTGACAGCTTCTGCTGCCTGCTCTGCCCTGATCCAAGACATTTTAGGCAGAGGTGATGGGCACTGCTGTTTGCTTTTCTAATTTCTGAGTTTCTACATCCTTGCTTTGGAGCCTGCATCCCCCCTGGGGAGCCTTTGGATTTGGGCACAGGCACCCCTGTGACTTGCTCTCCTCCTTGGAATGGGGAATTGTAATGTTCACCATCTGTGTTGTGTTTTCCCCATAATGGGAAATCTACTCATCCCCATCCCTGAAAACTTGCTACTTAGGACTTTAAAAGCAAAACAAAAAGCTTATTTTTTGAAAGATCTGTGTGCATGTTGTCTGAACTGAATCTCCAATGCAAACAGTAGCTCCTACTTTGGCATAACAAGGCACAGGGGATATGAATTTTCCTCTCTCCTTCTGATGACGTATGTGCTGAGACAACATTAAACTCCAGCGAGGAGACGCGCAACAGAAATATGATCAACACTTACTGCTGCAAAAAGAAATAGTGACTTAAAGGTGCCCCTGTTCCCCGGGGAGGGACCGTCAGCGGAGAGATGCATTGCATTTCTATCTCATTACGTGGAGCTGCTGAAGGTTGAAATGCTGTTAAATATACCACAGGCTCTTATTAAATGGCCATATTAAAGAAAACAACATACACACAGACACCAGATTGGAGCTGGGGAAAGCGCTTGCTTTATTTGAGGATCATTTTTTCAGACAGGCTGACTTTTAATAAGCCTCTTGCCCCGGCTGATGTGTTCTCTCAGCGTGACGCTGGTRCAGGGGGATGCTCAAACCCAGCAGCCGACCCAGGGGTAGCTCAGGAGCCACCACTGACTGCAGGGGATCTCTCCTGCTGCYGTTGCCCACCTGGGCATCCAGTGCTTTTTACTGGGTGTGGAGRGTGGGTACTGGTTTTTCTAAGATGCCGTTAGACTCTTGTGCTCCAGAACAGCTCTGCATCCCATCAGGACAGCACTTGAGCACAGGCTTCAAGTTGGAGCGTAGTGATGGCACCGAGGGGTGTGTTGGGGTGGTGGTGGCRTAAAAATACTTTATTTAGCTCCGATTCGGGATAGCACATGCTGTAGGTAGCGGCTGAACTTAAATAAAGGGCAGAGGATGAACACAAGGACTTAAACCATAGCTGCAATTTTTGACAGCTCTTTTGACCACCAGTGCCCATTATGCCCCAGACCTGAAAGTGTTGAAAGCCAGGTTATATGGGCCTAGAGGTAACCTGGTCTAGTGGAAAATATCCCTGCCCATGACAGGGGGGTGGAATGAGATGAACTTTAAAGTCCCTTCCAACCCAAACCATGGCTTTCATGACTCTGGTGWCTGGGGCTTCCCCTGTCAGTGCCGGATCATCTCACCCAGCCCTATTGCTTTGAGCTGGGAAACCCACGTGCTGCCTYTCTCCTTCCCTAGTCCCTGCCCTGCCTGAAGCTCTGCACACCTRTAGCTATTTTTCCAATGATAATCAGCTTTCTGTTGGTACTAAAGACTGTACTTGCCATGTTACTTTTTGCCTTGGTAGTAACCACACATTATAATATAATTTTAAAAACTTCCTTTGCTTTAAAATACCATTTTTCTTTAAAAAAAAAGGTGGAAAAACCTTGTAATAAAGAACCTTGGGGTGTATTTTTATAAGCAGCAGCTAGAAAATGTCTGCTTTGACTGAGTATCCAGGTGGTTTGGGACACAGTGGAGAAGTAAATGTCGCATAATGTTTACTGAATAGAGCATCCGTGTTTGCTGTGTGGTGATGGCACTGCTGAAACACTCACCCTTTCTATGCAGATGAATCAGCCCCCAACAGGGTAATTGCAACTGCTGGAGCCTTTTGGGAGGCCCACCCTGCCAGATACCACCCACTCCCCAAACTCTACCCTTGACAGTGTTTGAATTGTTGCTCAGCATGTCTTGGTGCTCAGTTCCTTAATGCAAATCAGGTTCTCAGTGGCTGCATATATCCCACACTGCCAAAATATTTATGCTTTTAAAAGATGAGTCTGAAACTGGGAGCGATGACCTGCTGGCTCACAGAAGGGAAGGTGATGTGTCTCTCAGCTTTCTCATCTCACAGGAGCACCGTTGGTGTTTCTTTAGATCTGAAGGAAAAGACCTGCTCAATCTTCATCCTGTCTTTGGTGAGAGGGGTGGGAAGTGGCTGATATTTGGGTATTTTGGATGCTAAACTATCCTTTCTTTTTGTTACTGCTACTGAAGCGTCTCTTCCCAGTGGTTTTTGGGGGGATGATCTGGGGATTTGTTTATGGTGAGTCTAGAGCTGGTTTCTACCTTCTTCAGCCAAATGAGCAAAGGGCAACATTTTGCTTTTAACGGTATAAAAAGTGTATTGTGGAGTTACTGCAATCCCTGTGTACCTGTGTGCAGAGTGCCTCACACCTGTGTGCTGCACCAGCCATCAGATTTCCATGTAAAGCAGGACTATTCCTTTTTTGCATCTCAGGAGCTGAATTTAATTCCCCGACATGGCACAGTAACTCCTTCTATCCATTTTAATGGTCCAGTGGAATTCTGTTAGCAAAAGAACTAATGAATGTTGCGATTCAATCWGGGCAATCTAGAGTGTAATGCGCGGAGCAGTGCCAGCATTATATAAATCATTAAACACCAAAATGCACAAAAAAAAAAAAAAAAAGTCCCTGATCATCATCTAACTCCAGGAGCTGCTGAGAATGGCTGGGGCTGGAGGCAGCCAGGGCCGGTGTGGGCACCTGGCTGGGATGGGCTCAGTGGCTCACCTGCCTGGTTCCCACACTTCTCCATTTGCATTTTTGGATAACATGGATGCTGTAGCCTGGGGAAGGGGTTGTTTGTGTGCTCTGCAGTCCCCCAAGGCCCTTGCAAGTCCTAGAGGGGCGACCTTTTCTGTACTAAAGGGGTGCTTTAAATAAAATGAGGGAGAACAGTCATGACAGAGAAATTTTCTGTAGGCAGATGAATTTTCTGCTCCAACTTCATTTGCTTTGTAAGGGAACTACACTTTTTTTTGGCTCTTTTGGCCCTGGAAACTCTTGCAACAGCTGGTCAAAAGGTGCAGTTATGCTCTTGAAGCCAAGATTTTATGGACATAAACAGTTTAGAGGTTTGAGAGTTGTTTTTAGTTTTTAAACCAAGTCTCTTGAAAGTCTTCCTAATGAGAAGCAAGTCCAGCTAGCAAAGGCTGTGTGTTTGCTTTTGAAAAGATTGAATTGGAGGGAAATCTCTGGTGTTGGCCATGGGTCCACTCTGCTGGGAAAGGTTATCAGCAGAGAACAAAACCAAAAGTAATTGGAACTGAAATATGGACATGTTTAAAATGCACTGCAGGCTCCCTGGGAGGCTGGAGTGTGATTGGAAAGACAAATGCAAAATACAGAATTATAACATTCCTGATTGTATATATATAGAGAGAGATATATATGTGGATGACTGTGCAAGATTTTGGGGTGGAGGTTTTATTGGCACTGGTCTGATTTTGTGCCTGTCTGCTGGTTTAAGATCAGATTATTTTGCTTTCACTCAAAAACTGAAAATGGATGTGGATGCAGTTGTCCCAGCCCTCACCTCTGCTAGCAAATGTGGTTTACACTTAAGAGTCACTTGAATAAGAATGAAGCCACAGAATTCTCCATAATGGAGAAATAGTTTTTATTAAGCTGGTGCTGTCTTGGATGGATAAATCCTTTGGGAAGGCTGCAGAAGCTCAGCTCTGTGGGGCAACCACAGGGCTCCTGGGGAGCAGCCCATAAGCCCCACCAGCATGTGCCGCTGCATCCCGGCTGCCCGGACATCACAGAATGTTCTAGTTTGAAAGGCACCCACTAAGATCATCGAACTCCAACTCCTGAAAGGGCCTGTTCAAGCCATTCCTGCCTTTTGCTTCCCCTGTGGTTGCTGTTGTTGCTCAGCAAACCCAGCCCAGGGTTCTCAGCTAAAAACACAAAGCCTGGCAGCTGTGTCAGGCATAGGCGGGGCAGGAGAGGGGACTGYGGGGGGACGTTGGTCAGTGAGTGATGCTCAGCTGGACACTTCCTATGGACACTGTCAGCCTCAGGCTGCTCTTCCCTCCAGGGATCCCCCCTCCAGAACTACTCCAGTGGGCATGGCATGGACAGATGGTGACTGGCACTCAGCTGTGCCCAGCGCTGCTTCCCTGCCCTGCTGAGCACCGGCTTGTATGGGGATACTTGATTCCCACTTGGAGGCTCACAGCCAGCCTGCTTCTAAAAACAGCTTGTGAAAAACCATTGAGTGCAAATATGGGCCCTGGCAAGGTGAGGAATGGGTTCTTTGCATATGTGTGCTGCAAATTTGAGAGGTTTTCGGTCTCCCAAGTCTGTCCTGCAGCCTGTCACCTAACACTGACATTCTTTCTTTCTTAAACCAGTATATTTTAAGCCCAAAGCAATGTGTTATCTCTCAAGAAAAAATAAGCTAAGTCCTTTTTTTTTTTAGATATAGCTAGGAGTTTTTGTCCTGCTGAGCTTGAGTCTAGGGATATTTTAAGAGCTCTGTTATCTTGTGCTGAGAGGGAATACAATAAATATGTAGATAGAGAGTGCTGCTGCTTTGAAAGGTARGTAAAGGGTCTGTGCTGAGCTGACACTAGCTGAAAAATTTGTTCAGCCTAATTAGCAGCAAATCACTTCTGTGTCCAACCTTGCTTGTAGAGATGGGAGCCAATCCCCCCCTACCCTTATCCTCTGCTGGCCTCTGTGGGTTTTCCAAGCCCTCCGTGGCTGAACGGTGAGGGTTTTTGTGAGGACACAGATCAGCAGCCACTTGTCATTGCAGACCGACAAGTGCAAAATTATTGGAAATTCATGGGAAACTGTACACCCATCTCAGGCTTTGTCTAGGATTGTTCAAGCTGTCATCRGAACCAGTCACGATCAATCAGCTTTTAAATTTCATGAAATTTTAATTAAAGAATGGAAAGCCTACAAAGACGTTGTATGACAAGAGCGCTGGAAACAAATACAATTTCACTTCCAACCATTAGCCAGAAAAGCAGCAAATGGTTGACTGCACATCACCATTGCAGTCTAAGGAAAGTACAGCTCTTGGCTTYGGCGGGCAGGTCATTAGTGACTGAATAATCAGTGACATTTCCCTTCTAAATCTGACACAAATGAAGTGCAGTGCTCTGGAAAAAGCCATTAAGTGCAAAGCCTTGCCTTTACTCTGCTGCAGGTATTGCAGAACAAGATCTAATGGCAGCCTTTAGCTGTGATTTGGCTTTGATAGCATCCACGGKATAGTAACCCCCCAGGATGCCGAGAGCCAAATGCTTCCAGCCTTGCACAAGCCATCATGTCGTGCAAAAACAGAAAGTGAGACTTGTTCCTTGCTGGTGTTCACAGATGCAGCCAGTAAAAGATACAAGTAGGAAAACCTGTAATGTGGAGTACTGGGAAGCTGAATGGTGTATTTTATGCCTGAGAGGTACCAGCAGGTACAGATCTCACTCACCGTGGGATGAGTTTTKAGAGCCTGACATCCTCCTGTGAATTCCCGTGGCAGCCCTCAAAGCTGGGTGTTAACCTGTTTTTCTGCACATTTGAAAATGTTTTCTTGATGGGAGTGGAAAGCGAGCGGCACTGCACAGGAAAAAGGAAGGACTGGTCTTGTTTATGTTTATCCCTTGAATTTCTCTGAATAACGTGTTGTCAGATGGACTGAGTAATCAAATGGGTGTAACTTCCTCTGCTCCCTCCCCGTGCACCGTGGCTTTGAAAATAATGTCAAAAGGTTAATAGGAGCCAGACTGCCTTGGGGGCGTCCCTTGTGCTGAAGCAGTGCGTCTCTAAGGAGGTTTTTCTTGGGGGAAGGACTGAATAGGGGAAACTTTTTCTAGGGAAAAGCATTACCAGTAGCTGGACTGGGAAGCACTGTTGTCTTGGAAACTCTGTGCATTGAGGCTGGATATATCTGATCTTCAAAATTCCTTTTTCATTATGGACCCCAAAATAGAAGTTTTCGATGCAGTCAGTGTATCTTTTTCAATTGCTTTGATTTATATTTAGCGCTATGTTGGGAWGTTCCAGTGCAGTATTTTTGGTCATTAGCTCTCCTAGTCATGTTAAGAGTCTACTGTTCAGGGGATAAATCTGGTTTGGGTATAGTCCTGTGAGTTATAGTCTTACTGAAAACACATGAATGACCGCAGATAAAAATGCATTTTTAATGAGCAGTTTCATTAATAATGGGAAAAAAACATCCTGGGAAGGTTTGTTAGTGGCTCACTGATTCCACTCCCAGCTATTGTATAGTTAGTTCTGACTGAAGCCTCTTGATAGTTTTATTGCCTAAAAAGAGCATGGGATAAGATGTTTCAAAACAAAAAGTTTTGTTACCCTATCAGAAGAATTTTTTTTATGTATTACATTTATGATGCATCCTAAAGGTGTGTATGCAAACAGCTTGCATATGAATTTATGTAAGCATCCAGGCAGCTATTGCCATGTGATATTCTTTATTCTGACATGTTTTGGCGAGGTTAGATTCCCGAAATCTCTTTTGGCTGTTAAAATTTGGGACTTTCTTCCAAAGCTGGAGGAGGTGCTGTCTGCACCCTTGTCTCACTGCAGAGCAGCATTCCCCCTTGCCAACATCCCTCTTTTCCACCACTCAGGATCCTCCGCGAGATGACACACAATTTGTGTGTCAAAAAAAGGGCAAAGGAGCTGGGGAAGGGTCTGGAGCACGAGTCTGATAAAGAGCAACTGAGGGAGCTGGGGGAGCTCAGCCTGTAGAAGAGGATAGATTGGATATTAGGAAAAAATTGTTTAGGAAAAGTCTGTCAAGCACTGGCATAAGCTGCTCAGGGAAGTGGTGGAATCACCATCCCTGGAGCGATTCAAAAGATGTGCGGATGTGGCACTTGAGAACGTGGTTTAGTGGTGGACTTGGCAGTGCTGGGTTAACAGTTGGACTCAATGATCTTAGAGGTTTTTTCCAGCCCAAACTGTTCTATGATTCTATTTCTACATGACCCAGAAACCCAAGTTAAAAGAGAAAAAATGGAAGTAGCTTTATTATTGTAGTTCTGCAACTTAAACTGCCCTCCCTGCGACCCTTTCGCCAATGGGCGCGTGCTGGGCCACAGCTCCCCGAATCCATGATTTAAGGATTGGGGAGGCAAGGGAAGTATGAGTGAAACCCTTCTGAGCACAAAGGACAAAGCTTCTCTCTGTTTTCCATCCGCAGGTGACGTTGTGGACATCTACCAGCGGGAGTTCCTCGCGCTCCGGGACCGGCTGCACGCAGCCGAGCAGGAGAGCCTGAAGCGCTCCAAGGAGCTCAACCTGGTCCTGGAGGAGATCAAGAGAGCACTCTCGGAGAAGCAGGCCCTGCGGGATATAAACCGGACCTGGAGCAGCTTATCTGGTGAATAAACAGAGATGTTGAGGATGTCGGGCTGTTTTGAAGCTGTTGCTAACAAGGAGGTAGCGAGGTGTACGTGCGTGCGTGTGTGCGCAGGGCTGCGGACAGGACCTGCTCTTCTCTCCCCCGGCGCAAGCAAATTGTGGAGTTCAGAGGGACTTGGGAGCTCTTAAACTCCTGTTTAATTAGAGGTGCATATGCATCATTAAACACGGATTTGCCTCTGCCGAGGATATTTGCCAATTTGCTTGCTTACAAGCTTTTTTTCTCCCACGCAAGTCATACACAGTGTTTCCTATGGCTGTATTGAATCCATACGGAAAATGGGTATCCAAAGAGAGGGGGGAGGAAGGAGTTAGGCTGGCTGAGCACCCCTCGCCAATTTATTTGTTCTTTTTTTTTTTTTTTTTTAAGTTGCTCGGTTGAAGAAAATTGGATCTCTGCAGAAAGATCTGATTTGACCTTCATTTTATCTTCATTCTCCCCTCTCCTTCCCAAATATTTTGGGACTTCTTTAAGGCCCTCCTGGCTCCTGCTGAACTTTAATTGGGTTTGTGGTAGCATGTTAAAGGTTGGCCTGGTTTTTTATAACCCAGCAGTAGTCTCGGGTGGCCAGGCTGCTGTAAAAAGGCTTTTTGCCTTGCAGTCTCTTCCTACCTACCGTGCCTTGCAATTTATTCCCTTTTCCTTTTTAAGACGAAACCAAGTTAAAACTGTGGAATATCACCAACAAGAATGTGCTGCACCTTCCCACCATCTTCCATCATTTGCCACATTTGCTGTCAAAGGAGAACAGTCTGCAGCCAGCCGTGCATGTGGGACAGGGGCGCACTGGAGGTAAATGGGAGTTAGTGCTGCTTCTGGTGCTCTTYCTCACGTTGGTGCCTGTCCCTCCCCTTTCCTCCGGGCCTGGCTGTGGCACAGATACGAGCAGGACTGGAGGAAGGGCTGCATGCATCATGCGAGCTTCCTTGGTATCGTGACATGTGGGGTGGGTGAGCCATGTCACGCCTGCGGGTCTACGGGGGAGTGCTGTCTGTGCTCTTGACTGGCCCTAAAATGTTCCCGATGCTTTTGCCAGATGTTTGCTGCTTTCCATATCCAGAGTGCTCTAGACTTTGCCTGGAAGGGCTTCAGATGAAAGCATAGTTTGCAGGGTGCTTCATGGAGACTGTAACCCATCTAAAGAGACAAATCCCRTCTGAAATAGGACTTTGGTTACTAGATGATTCCCCCCAGCTCCCAAATCCCAACCCAAGTGCCAAAGACCTGAGCTGCCGCTCCTAAACTGCAGTGCTTTTGGCCTTGGGAGGGGTTTGGAGGACAAGAGTGGTCTTGAAGTTGCTGTTCACAGGTTGAAAAGGCCCCTGGGAGGGGGAGGGGGTTTGGGTGTTTCCTTAGAGATCATTCCTTCAGGGAGAAAAAGCAGAGCATACCCTACTGCCCATGTGTGCCCTGCCAGCCTGGCACACTGGGGTGCTGCTGGTTGGCACTGGGCTGGGGACAGGAGTGTGGGAGCCCTGCGTAGCCCAGGAACCCGCCAAGCTGCTGCTCACTGCTGGTTTTTAATGACAGAGCCTGGCACTGAGCAGGTGAACCATGAGTTGATCATGGAAGCAGAGCAAAGTGTCTTGCCCAACACAGCCCCCCCTCTAAAATCTCTCCATGGCCCTGGGCAGTGTCCGTTGTGATGGGAATCCCCAGCGTGAAGCGGGAGGTGCATTCCTACCTCACCGACACCCTCAACTCCCTCATCTCAGAGCTCACCCAGCAGGAGAAGGAGGACTCCGTCATCGTTGTCCTCGTTGCCGAGGTAAGACAGGGCTTTGCCCGTTTGCCCCATTTCCCTGGCCCCCATCCCACTGTGTGCCAGACTCAGTGCCAAGCAGGATGCTGCCGCTCACCCGGACATCAGCTCTGTCGCTTGCTGGGTGGATAAGCCCAGCTTTGGGCTGCCATCCAAGGGATCGTCAGGTGTGTCTTGCCCAAAATGAAACACCAGCTGGGCCAGAGAGGGTCGGGGTGTGAGGAGGCAAACATGTCCCCTGAGCAGCTGCTGGTGTGGCACATCTGATCTAAATTGTGATGCCTCTTGCAGGGTGCTTGAATGGTTATTCACAAAATGTGCTGGAGCAGCCCCTAGGAGAGGGCCTAGGAGAGCTCTCAGACCTGCTCCTGAAGCAGCTCAATTTCTCCATGTACCTGTAAGACAGCACTAAGCCCCTCTTGAAACCCAAGAGTCGATGATTTGGGGTTGAGACTTATATGCCTCTTTGTACTGGTGCCTGGAGCCCAGAATCAGTTGCTGAATCCAAAGGCTAAAAAGCCTTGATACATTAATCCACAAGAGCTGCTTTTATCTATGGGTTTAGATGGTTATTTTTCTCCATGGCTTTCCTCTCAGGATTATTTTCTTGAGCTTGAAGTGCATTTGTCTTAATTTCCAGAAATCCGGTGAGAAAGATAAACCTCAGTAGCCTGTTACTGGGAGCAGAACAAAGACGAATGTCCGGGTTTGCTGGCTGCTTACCCATAATTTGACATTTTGAGTAGCATTTGGCCTCAGGGCTCTGGCTGGTGTTTTGTACAAAGAGAAGGTGTGCACAGATGGGTGCAGCCCAAAGGGCTCAGGACAAGGTTTGGTCCTGGCTGTCATYAGGCTCCCTTGGAGCCAGGACAGGTTTGGTGGCTGTTTTTGGAGTGGGTAAGTTGAAGCCTAAAACGTCTTAAGCAACTTGACCCAAAACAGCTCCCGTTTGGGACTGCAGTAATATTACTTTTAGTTGACTTCAAAACAGGATGCATGCTGTGGTGGCAGCTCCTGATTTTCAGGATGTRCCTGTGACGAGGGAAATGAGCAACAAATAAATTAATTCTGATATTGTGAAGTGCAAGAGCACACGCGTCACATCCCAGTAACAGCAATGGCAGTTGTTGCAGATCCCTCTGGCCAAGTTTGTTCTTGGAGCTGTACAACATCCTTCTGTGTGAGTGTCTACCACTGCTGTGCCTGCTCTGCCTCTTCCCAAAGTGTTTCTCCATGTACCTGCACTTGTTAGAGCTCCTTGGGCACAGGGTAAAGAGTAAATAGTGGAGAGGGTGGTATGAACCTGGAGCAGATGCTGAGTAATTTGGAGACTCAGCACAAGTGCAGCAACTGAATGTCCTTTTTGGGATGGGGACTTCTCATTCACTGCTGGCCACTTCAGGTGTCATCCACAGTGGCTCGGCTGCCTTGGAAGGTGGGGGATTCCTCAGCTGCCAGAGAGGAGCCCTGGGGTTAGGTGACCAGCTTGGCTGTCACCAGCCCACCGATTCAGACACTTGGAGTGRAGCTGCATGTTTCCTGCCAAAGCCAGGAGCATCTTTCCTGCTTTTGTTTTTCCCATTGCTGTTTTCTTGGCATGCGGAGGTAAGAAATCAGTCCAGCACCGGGACTCGGAGCCCTGTTTAGGAAAGGGACCTTTTCCTCTTGAGAACACCCTTCCTTGTCACCGCTCCATCACAGAAGTGCTGTGCTCAGCCTGTGACACGCATCCCGGTGTCTCATTCTCACCTCGCCCGGCGCCCAGCGCAGCAGCAGCTGGTCCCGGCTTCTGCGATGCTGCGTCTGCAGATCCACCCGGGACTTGCAGTCCCGTGATCCGTATGGCTGCCCTAAACAATGCCACCACCAGGAAACAGGAACCGTGTTTGCTCCTGGGTGTCCTGCCCTTTGTTCTGGGGTTTTGTTTTCCCAGTCACTGTGCAGATGGTTTCTGTCCMGTGCCTGTCCCTGTGTCTGCACTTATCTCGCCCGCAGACAGCGGCGAGCGGCGCTGCCGACCTTTGTCTCCCAAATGCTGTGGGTTGCCACGTTGATTGTGGGGCTTTAGGAAGAAAAGTGTCAAAATGAACCTGAAATGAAAAAAGCACACTTTTAAATAGACCCCTCTTTTTCACCGAAGRGGTAGAGAATATTTGCTGCCAAGAGTATTCGCTTGGATGCAAGCCAGTGTGTGTAGGGAAAAAATAAATAGCCCAGAGGTTAACACTTTGTGCAAACAGTTGGTGCTGGCGGGGGCAGAAGTGTCAGGAGAGCACATGGGGAAGATGTGCAGGATCTTGTGTCCTTTGGGATGGATTTTGGTGTGTGATGCCTTTGGTTAACACTGACCACAGAGGAGGGCTCCTGGGAGCCTGTCAGTATGGGAAAGCAGTAAAACTGGATAAAAGGAGACATGAAGGTGAATGAACATGATACCGACAGTACCCTGGAGTGTGTTGAAGAAGATTTCTGAGCCATGGGGGACACAGGCTGAGGCTGAAGGCTCTAACACTGCTTTTCTTTTGTTTTCAGACGGATCCACAGTACACAGCCGGAGTGGCAGAAAATATCAAAAACTTGTAAGCACTTCCAAATGGCTTGAGCTTGTGGCCTGTGCCTGCAGCAAGGCCAGGAAACAGCTTCATTACAGACATAATACACACTTTTTTGCTTCCCTTTTGTATCTTGTTGTTGCTTTTTTTTTTTTTCCTTGTTTTTGAACTCTGGGCTGTCTTTGCTAATGGCGCTTCCACTTTCTGCTTGTTCTAAAATGCGTCCTACATGTAGTTTCCAGGAGGCTGCTTTGTGCTCACAGTATTTAACACACGTGGTCATGTCGTTCCGTTTTGCTCCTTCTGTCCTGAGGCATTGTGAGGAGATGGATTATTTAGATTTCCAGCGATCCTGGCACTTGTATCTGTGTCTAGTGCAGCCCTGTACTTGTCCTCTACAGTCTGGGCAGTTTAGTAAGCACACCCAAATATTCCTGCCTTATTTTGCTTTAAAATCCATGATCCATCTTTCTTCCCACTCCAGCCTGTTTGTTTTCCCCTTGTTCCGGGCTCTAGTTACATTTATCTCTCGTGCTGGCTGCTATTTGTGTCGTGGAGCCTTAGCGGCTTTCGCAGCTTCGTCTGTGGCTGTTTAAGCAGAAGCTGGTGATGGATTATTAACCATGAGCCAGTCCAGGCGTTAATGGCATCAGAGCTCAGAGGCAGAGGGAAAAGGTGGCGAGAGAACGGGCAGTGATTCCCGTCCAGCTCCTGTGATTGTGTGTTCCCGAAGGATCGCAGTCGCCGCACGAAGGAGAAGCGAAAGGGCAGCACATCCTCCCAGCGCCCCTCGTCCCCGAGCCAATGATGGGAGAGGGGCTGGGACGTGCGTGGGGAGGGTTGTGTTCCCGGGCACTTGCAGAAGAGCTGAAACAGAGCCCTCCATCTTGCTGTGCAGGAGCTGGCAGGGCTCCCCTGCTTGTGCCTGCTGGCAGGAGGACGCACTTATCGGGGGATAATGGACTGATTGTCCGATGGATCCTGATGAAATTACCGGGCGCTGCTGCAGAGAGTGCCTCTGCGTAGAAGTCCTGAAACTTTAATTGACTTAATGATTTGATTTCTCATCGTCCCCCTCTCCAGTGCCTCCTGCCCCTCCCTGATTCACTGAAATTATTTTTCTTCCAAATTGAATCGAGGTGGTGTGGGGCCAGGGCAGGCTGGGCTTCTCTCGCAGGAGGGAAAAAGCTGTTGCTGTTTCAGAGCAATGTTTTGTCAGCTCAGTGAGAATGCCGTTTCACTGCTGCCTGAAGAAGGGAAGATTTGAAAATGTTAGCTGGAAAACCTGCCAGCCCCAAGGAAGGAATAAGGAAGGGAAAAATAAGTGAGAAGTTTTTGGCAGTCTTGCTGCTTTGTCTCCCTCTGCCCCATCTCTCGTCCTCCAGGCTCTGCACAAACAAAGGAAATCAGCCTTGCACCAAATGTTCCCGAAAAGGCAGTATAAAAATAACTGGTTTTCCCGCTTATCTCTCACAGTTAGAGCAGTCCCGGGGTATTGCTTGCAAGGCTGATGTAGGTGCCTACTTTTCAGTAGGGTGACATTATTTTCTGTTTGAGTGTGACTCTTTAAAGGGTTCTTAGCCACATTATAGGAAAAGTAGATGCTGATTTTATCAGCATAAGAGAACTAGGTAGAATTCCTGCTGGCTCTCTGAACTACAGCACAGCAGTGTTTTAAGCAACTTAGCAGAATTGTACAGCATAACCTCAGCAAAATTAATTTTAATTACTGATGCGTTTGGAAAATCTCTAAAYGTCTGTAATGCCAACAAGCCCTTTCTTTGCTGAACCAGTTTGCAGGTCATTTAATCCTGTAAAGACTACATGGTGCTCRGGGCTGGTCTTTAAAGCTGACCTCTGTGTGTGTGTACGGGAGGGAGGAGGATGCTGAGGGGAGCACGTGCATATGGGGCTATTAGAGACTGTGGCAGGGAGAGAACAGCTTAAAAACTCTATGGCAATCCCTGCTGATGTCCTCTGATGAGGCCTGGAAGTGCACTAGATGCCAGGGAAGTTTCACCTTAGAGGCTGTATGTTATGTTTGGCTCTGTGGCTCAGTGTTTACCCAGTGATTTGGTCTATGAAATGGTGTATCAGACATGGAGGTATTTGTTTACTGCTGCTTTTCTCCCTCAGATTCCCAAAGGAAATACACTCAGGTCTCCTGGAGGTAATTTCCCCATCTCCACATTTCTATCCTGATTTCTCCCACCTGCGGGAATCCTTTGGGGACCCCAAGGAAAGAGTCAGGTAAGAATGGATGAGTTTATAAACAAGCAAGCCCTGAATTAAGGAACTGTAGCATGTCCCCTCCTGACTCCAGCAGGGAAAGCTCTTCGGCAGGGCCAGGCAAGGACCTTAAACTTGCTTTATCCAAGAGATGGAAGGACGTGGTTTGCTGGCAGGGGGATGAACTGGCACCAGCTTTGCCAGGCTTACCTCATGCTGTGGTGTTTCCATCACCAAGCAAGGGGCTCATTTTAACCCAAATTATCTTCATTTTGGTAGTCCCTGAGGTTTCCATTAACTCTTAGGTGACCAGGAACCAAAGGGAGAGGGCGTATACCATCCCTTCTGCCTCCCAGGGCTGTGTCACCTTCCCGTCCCAAACTCACCTTTGATGGGCTCCCCAGAGCAGCCACTATCCCAGGGGAGACTGATGCTCCCATTGTCTTTGTCTCCTGCAGGTGGAGAACGAAGCAGAACCTGGACTACTGCTTTTTAATGATGTATGCCCAGTCCAAAGGCATTTATTACGTGCAGGTGGGTCTGGTGCTGGGGCCAGAGGGAAGATGGAGGTACCTGAGTTCACTGTGGCTTATACCAGCTGAGAGAGGGCAAAGAGCACATTCAGTTGTGTGATGCAGCAGAGTGGGAGCTGGTTTTAACCACATAGGTTCAGAAGCTGGGTTTCTAAAATACTTTTAGACTTGGAGACCTCCCACCTAGGGAAGGCAGGCGTCCTTGTTTCCTTTACCTGTTAGGCTGAATGAGAAAAATCTGCTTGGAGCATCTTCCAAAATAAATTGGGTCTGTGCCAAAGCTTTCCTCTGGTCTCTGGTGTGATTGATCTGCATAGAGAGATTTACTGGGACCTGGCTGGGACATTGGCACTGAGTGTCCTTTCCCCTTGCAGCTGGAGGATGATATTGTGGCCAAACCGAACTATCTCAGCACGATGAAGAACTTTGCCTTGCAGCAGCCCTCTGAGGAGTGGATGATCCTGGAGTTCTCTCAGCTGGGGTTTATTGGTAATGTTCTCTCCTGCTCACCCCAGTCCTATCAGGCACAAGGCACAGGTACCTGCTGGCTCTTGCCAGCACTTACTCTCTTGGCCCAACAAAGTTGTCCCCACAAAATGGTAAAATACTTGGGCGTGATCCCTCCCTATTTCTGCAATGACCCTTGTGTTTGCACAGGGGAGAAAGATCCTCACAGCCGATACTGCTGATGCTCACTTTTAGTAAAAATAAACCTGGTAAGTGGCCCAGCTGACAGCCAAACAGCTTGGATATGACCAGTAGCTTGTAGGCTGGATGGGATCTGGATTTGCCTAAGAGCGTGCAAAAGGAAGTTTACATCAGCCCAGAACTATTTTGGGAACGGCAGTACATGGCTGCAGTAGCAGCTTGATCTGTTATTTTGGATACTGGTTTGACTGGCTTAAAACTCGTAGTTTTCGGGGCAGGAAACAGTCTGTCCTGCAGCTGGCTGTATGTTTTTCATCCTCATTTCTCACTACTGAATGGGAGAGTTTCAGACCTTTTGATGCTGTTGTGACCTGTGAGACTCTAATGCTTTCTAATTCTGCGATGAATATTAAATCCGGAGCTGTGTTAGCAATGCAGCAGCGCTGGTACATAAACCAGAGCCACGTGTTATTTCCTTTACGTAGAGAGATGGACACATCTAATTTCCATAGCCCAGTCTCCCAAGTTTTTACTTCCYATCTCTGATTCTTGACCATTTCATACCACAGCTCCTTTCTCTCTCTTTCTGTGTTCTGTAGGAAAAATGTTCAAATCTCTGGATCTGAGCTTGATTGTGGAGTTCATCCTAATGTTCTATAAGGACAAACCCATTGACTGGCTGCTGGATCACATCCTTTGGGTGAAAGTCTGCAACCCCGAGAAAGATGCAGTACGTAAACAACTTCTGTTGAAGGGAAACCTTCTGTTGTGTATGAGCAAATGTACGTTTGGCTGTGCCTCCAGAGGATCTTTTCTATGAGCTCTGGTGCTAACTGACTTTGCACCGATCTGTGCCATCCCTGTGGAGCGTGCCGTAGGGTGTCCTTGTGGATTGTGTGAGCAGAGACCTGGGAGTTCAGGCTTTTGTAGTCTGCAGCTGCCAGAAAAGGCATTATTTCTGCATGTAAGCACTAATAGGGTATTCCTCCTCCAGTCCTCGAGGAGAGGAGTCGTTCCCCATTCTTCTGTGTTGTTTTTCATTCCAGTGTGCTTCTCTCCCTGCAGCTGTTTCCCACTCACTGACTGTAACCCCAGAATAACCCTTTGACGCCGGATCCATGTGCCATACCTGCCTGGAGCACACATGGAGACTGCCCAGAGACCTCACCCCAGATGACCCAGAGCAAGCCCTCCTTGCCTAGTCTGCCAAAATGAAGCCAGGGCACACAGAGCTCTTGTTGGGGTTTCTGGGAAGGTGCAGAGAGGTGAAATGGACTCTGTGTTCATGCTGTCACTGCCTTTGCAGAGCCATAAGCCCCCATGCCCTGTGGAGGTTGTGTTTGAACTCCAGCAGCAAGGGGCTAAAGCGAGTGGGAAGGGCAGAGGAGGAGTGTGTGTGGCAGCAGATGTAAGATGAGCTCAGCAGCAGATACTCTCCTGTCTCCTCTCTGAACATACTGTATTTACCCAAACACTCGCTCACCCTCCTCCCCCGGTGGAGAACGAGCAGCAGAGTCCCTGTGCAGAGCTCGGAGCCACTGGCTTAGGACAGACACGGTGACAACTACGCTGTGGTGACAAATGCCAGAGCAAGTTGTCACTCTGGTAATGAATATTGTCTTTATGTACTGGGGGGATGGCACATCCTCAGAGCTTGCAGAATGGGAGCAAGGATGTGGTTTAATTTGGCCTCATCCCTGACAGAGGCTGTGGCAGCAGCTACAGTACCCCATGTGCAGCAGGACCAGTCTCAGGTGATGTCCACTGAATCCTCCTGACAGTTCAAACCATGTGCTTGGGGGTGACAGAGCAATCCCTAGGCCTGTCTGGCAGCCCCCACAGTCCACASAGCTGTGGGCAAAGCCAGGTTGGTGTGATGCTGGGATGGAGCTGGGAATGATCCTGCTGTCTGTGCCCCCCACCTTCAAAATCCTCAGCTTGAGCACTGATTAAATGCAGATCCAGCTGTGCAGGATCATCTTCTCCTTAACTCATCTGTGCTCATCTTTTCCTACCTGATGGAACCAAGGTTTTCTCAGGGGAAACCACAAACCTCTTAAACATGTTGCATTTTTAAAAATTAACCTACTTTCCATGTGGATTTCTGGCTCCTTTCCCCCACTGTTTGCATGATTAACTCTGCACAGCGCCCTTTCAAACATGACTTTCTCTTGTAAATCCCACTGTGCAGAATCAAATTGGTAGCAGGGAGGATTTGTCTTTTTGATTGAAAGTTTGTTTGACCTGAGCTTTTGGTAAGTGCTTTGCCTGCTCTGAATATATTCTGCTCTTTCTTTTTTAACTAATTTTAGATTTACCTGGGCTAGGGCTGTGTGAAAGGATGACCTTCTTAACACCAACTGAGCCATCCCCCCTCCTGGCTTGTCTGAGACAAGACTGCTTTCAGCAAATGTTACTTTAGCAGAAGGGGAAAAAGACAAATCAGGAGATGCTGTAGCTCCCTCCATTCCCCTTCCTCCTCCTCTCCCCATCCAGAGTGAGATAGACATGATGGAGTTGCATCCAGAGTTGCTGGCAGTGAGTAGGGTCTGTCCCATTAGCGTGGTTAGTTTTAATTTTCTAATGTAACGTGAGCTGGATTAGGGGATTATCTCTTTTGCAGCTCGCAGGGGTCATGCCTGGAATTTCCCAGCTCCCAGCCTGTGGTGGGGGCTTGGTGTGGCACCCTGTCTGTTCCAGGCATCCGGCGACACAGAGACTGCCACGGGATTTCTGCTGGGTGGGAGGCTGCAAGAGCAGATGGCATTAGGGATGTGCATGCATTTCTTTTCTCGGAAAAAGCAAAAGTCGGATAACAAATACCCTCTCCGAGCAGTTTTTAACCTGTATTTTTGTCCTGCTCCCCCAAACTGAGAGGAATGAGCTATTTTAAAATGTGAGTTCTCATCTCCCCACGCTCTCAGTGATTTTCCCTTTTGTCCTTTATTCTCTTTCCGTCGTCTCTCTCCCTCCACTCCGTGGTAAATCGCTGCCAGGATCACAGTTGCATCTCCAAGTTTATTTATGTGGTGGAAAGGCGTGAAACAGCCCAACAGCTTTGACAATGGCACGTGCTGTGCATCTGCTCACAGCTCCTGCCAGCAAACTGGGAACTGCTCATCCAAAGAGAACCCACACTTGGTACCTGTTCACCTGGGCTCTGAGTCATCCCAGGTTTACTGTACCTTCRGAGATAGATGATCCCAAGCTCTGAGTTGTAGGAAAAAGCCTTTCTCGATAAGCCAAGGRCAAGGGAAACTCATTTCTCTGTCTGTCCCTCCCTGACAGCACTGAGGGGATTTACTCAGCGTTCTAAGCTATGCTTGGCAAGGAGAAATTTGGCACTTAAACCTGGACACTCCAGCTGCTCAGCAGAGCCCAGTGGGCGAGTGGCCGAGAGTCACAGTCCAGTTTCTCCAGAGTGTGGTTGAAAGCCCTCTTGCCAGATTAGAGCCTAAATAATGCAGAAGGGCATAGAGATGGAGGACAGGGCTGTCTGTCACTCCTCSTGCCCTTGTCCATCGCTCTTGTGGGTCGCAGTTGCCCGCAGAGATTTGAGCCTGGGGCACTGCAGGGTTGTCTCGTTTCAGAAACACTGTGACAGGCAGAAGGCAAACCTGAGGATCCGCTTCAAGCCCTCGCTCTTCCAGCACGTGGGAACCCACTCCTCCTTGGCTGGGAAGATACAGAAGCTGAAGGTGGGTACCAGCTGCCTGTCCAAGCTGCATGTGGCCTGGCCTGCAGGCACCTGGAAACTGGCTGCCTTTGGCTGGGGACATCAGTGACAGCAGCTGGTGGCAGCTGCATGTCTGTGCTGTGGTTGTGTTTCATTCCGAGTTACAGTGAGCTCAGGTAGCTCCTGCTCCTCAGAATGGCAGTGACATGCACCAAGAGTCACTGCAAGTTTTGAAGCCTTGGTACCAGTCCTGACCACCCATCCTGAGTGCCAAACCACAGTCCAGGCAAGTGATTTCAAAGCATCTGCTGAAAAACCCTGGAGCGATAACTCCTGGGTTAGTCTGACTTCCTTCTCACCCCACTCCACGTTCCTGGGATTTGGTGATAGGTGAACTAGAGCTTGCTGTTTAAGAGCTGAAGTTGTTGATATGTGTTTAAACATCAACAAAATGGATCTTCCCACAGCTACAAGTGCAGGACCCATGGACACACATCCCTGGGCTGTGCTGTCTGTGTGATCCCCAGGGAAATGGATGGTATAATCCAGTTTGTATCACAGTGCAGTGCTGTCAGGCCATGTAATCCACACATTTTATGCTATTGTCAGCCTCCCAGCCACCTTCTCCTCAGGTGTTTCCAGAGCTCCTAGGGCAGGGATGTGTTCAGGGACACTTGGACAGTGAAAGGCTCCTTGGTGGTGGATCAGAGCATGCAGCAGGGGTGCTTCTCTGAGCTGGCTTTCCTGAAGCTGTGTCATGGGATCCATTCACACGTTCCCCTGCCTCGTGCCTTCCCCRGATTGCTTCCATCCCTCATCCTTCTGTGTCCTGCAAATCAAGAGCTTTTAATTTGCAGTGCCTTGTTGCTGGAACCCTGGTTCCTCACATGCCAGAGCAGCTCATGGCGCTTCTCTGCCCTTTTGCTTTGTGCCCTCCAAGGACAAGGACTTTGGAAAACAGGCACTGCGGAAAGAGCACGTCAACCCTCCTGCCGAGGTGAGCACCAGCCTGAAAACCTACCAGCACTTCACCTTGGAGAAGGCTTACCTGCGGGAGGACTTCTTCTGGGCCTTCACTCCTACTGCTGGAGACTTCATCCGATTCCGATTCTTCAAACCGCTCCGTATTGAAAGGCTAGTGCTTGGGGGGGGCCGGTGGGGGGCATGGGGACAGCCTAGAGCATGCAGAGACACTTCCCTTTTGCTCTTCCAGCAAATTAAATTAAATTTCTTGCCCGTCTCCTGCCTGGCTGCCCAGGAGGAGGGAGCAGTGCTCTTCCAGGGCAAAACTAATTTGACCCTTTTTTTGGACCCCTTTTCAGTGGGGCCACCTTTGCCAGAGCCCTTTCCTTTCCTGCACTTGAGAGCAGTCCATGGTTTAGCTAATCTGACACAGAAAGTCTTCTGCCAAACSATGTGCTGTGGGCTCCTTGGGAAGGTGCCTGTTAGGTTGAGCTGTTTGGTGATTCAGATGGGGTGAAAGCCATCATGTCCCCCCTCGCTCAGCGTGGCTTTCCATGGTTTTGGTCTCTGTCGCAGGTTCTTCTTCCGCAGCGGGAACATCGAGCACCCAGAAGACAAACTCTTCAACACGACCGTGGAGGTTCTGCCGTTTGACGTAAGTGTTTGAGAACTGAGGTGAGGGTGGAGTGGGAAGCAAAAGAGGCTTGAGAGAAGGGAACTGCTTAAAGACATCAGGAAAATCTTTACAAGACTCGAGTCCCTCTTCARGGTGCTGGCTGGGAGCCAGGGAGTCATGCCTGGTGTGATGCCACCTCAGGAGCAGGGTGCTGTCCTGAGCACTGCTGTGTGAGCCATTCCTGTCTGCAGAGGGGATGCTCCAGTGGGTGGAATGGCTGCAGAGGAGGGGATGGAGCCAGGATGGTGCAGTGGAAACAGCAGCATAAGGACTGCAAATATCCTCTTGTTTCAGGGCAGGAGGCTCAGGGTGCCAAGTACAGGACGAGGTGCCAGGGGTTGCTGGCGAGGACAGCTCTGGGGTTGCTGCTCTTCTCTGGGGCTTTTGGGTGGCTCTTGTTCCTGACCTTGCACAAAATTACTGTCCTGCAGACTCTGCAGTCAGATAAGGAAGCCTTGCAGGAAGGAAGAGGCACGGTCGTCAAATACCGCAGGACACCGGATGGCTACATCCAGATAGGTACAGTGGGGTGTGGGGTGGTRAAGTGCCTGCTGGCTTTGATAACACAGCCTGTGTCCTCACCTGCACATGAATCAAGAACTTTAGAGCTGTTTGCTTGGCAAAGAGTAATTTCTGCTTGCCAGGAGCCGGACTGGAACAGGGTTTAATTGTCATTGTCTCCTCCACCGCACTCCCTCTCAGAGCAGGTTGTCCTCCTCGGATAGTTTTCAGTCCTGCATTTTTGCCRGTCTCTGCTCAGAGCAGTTTTGCAGTCTCTGTACTCACACCACTTGYGGGTCAGACTGTCTCTTGCCATCTGAGCTTGTCTTAGTGCTTGTCCTGCCCTTGGACAAGAATGAGCAATTGCAGCCTACTGGGAACTGCCAGTGTGTGGTACAGCCCTGGTGTCCCTGCTTGTTTTTTTTTTTTTTTTTTTTAAATAGACAAATAAAAGAAAAATTTCCTGGCACATGTAGTGTTTTGCCATTTTCTCATTGCTCTGCATGCTGACTGGCTTCTCYCAGTTGCATTTTCAAAAAAAAAACCATCACACCCAAAAAGCATGTCAGGCCACTCCGTCCCCTTTTGCACAGCAGCGATGTGTATCCAAATATTCCCCATTTTGTTTCRTCTAGCTGATTTTTGTTCCCCAAAGTGTGGCATTTTGCACTGTGTTGCCATCCACGCTGCTGGTTTTCAGCCCATCCAACGCTGAGGAGCTGCAGGCGGTGGCTGCCAGGGCTGTTTGTGGTGCCCTCGGGGACAGGGGCAGGTGGAGGGGCAATGCCAGAGGGCCATCCCTGTGTCACCCGTGTGCTCTCCCCGCCAGGCTCATTCTCCAAGGGTGTCGCAGAGGGCGAGGTGGACCCATCCTTCGGGCCACTGGAGGCCATCAGGCTGTCCATCCAGACYGACTCCCCGGTGTGGATCATCCTGAGCGAGGTAAGCTGAGCTCCCTCAGCACCTCCCGGCCGCTGCCCCACACTTTCCTCTGACCCCATCCCTCTCTTCTTTCAGATTTTTATCAAAAAAGCAGAGTGAAGCAGGCATGAGGC
Source organism: Amblyornis subalaris (assembly GCA_018881555.1). Taxonomy (NCBI): domain Eukaryota; kingdom Metazoa; phylum Chordata; class Aves; order Passeriformes; family Ptilonorhynchidae; genus Amblyornis; species Amblyornis subalaris. The sequence continues at coordinate 5,530,533 of JACAXG010000013.1, forward strand.
AGAACGGACACACCCGTGGATCCCTGGTCCTGCTCCTTCCCTCCCGCTCCCTCCTCCCCGCGGCGCCTTGCCCGGACCAGGACAGCGCAGGGCCGGCTGCCRGGGGGGCACTCGCCGACAGACTGCGGCAAACCTGGCATCCCTCTCCCCAGCGGGGCTGCGGAGCCGGGACGGGCACCGACGGCTCCTGAAGAGGAGCAAAAAGCAGAACCCAACACCCGGTGCAGAGGGGTGGCTTTGCTCCGCTCCCTCGGCCCCTCGGGGTGCCGGCTGCCGCTCGGGACACACGGACACAGGGGACAATTTGGGGTCGGGATGAGCTTTAGCGAGCGTGGGGACAAAAAGCACCTTCAGCCCAGGAGAGGGCAATCTCTGGCTGTATTTGGGGACAGAGCGGGTCACGCTAAGTCCTGCCGGCTGACCCCGCCAGCGCGCTGCGATGGAGGTGGCAGGGACCGARGTCTGCCTTGCCCTCGCCCAGGCAACAGTCCTGGCCACAGCTGAGGATTAAGTGAGAGCAAAGACTGACCCTCCTTCAGCAGAGGAGGAATGAATCCAAAGGGGTTGGAGCTATGATTATGGCAGGGAAAACAAAAAAATACAATACGCCACACTGTGCCTGCCAGCATTGAACACAGCCCCTTAACTCACAGTGAAGTCTCCAGTGTCTTCATGCCTTGAGATTGAGTGCAGAAACTGTCTTTTTTTAAATAACTATTTCAGTTATTGATTGATGTGGGTTTTTTGGGGGAAAAAGAAAAAAAGCAGAAGTAGCCCAGTTCAAAAATAGTAGGGATTAGTGTAAATCCCAATGTCCTTTCAGCTATACACTGGAATGCATTATACTACTTTAATGTGCTGTATTTTTTATTATTGGATACATTTGATTTTTCAAGTACATCTCTCTATATAAATATATAAAATAATGTGCACTGTAATAAAAGCTAAATTTAAACCTTTGGTGCAGCAGTGAGAGTCACTTGCAGCAGGGCTGCTTTAGTCACTTGTAAACCCCAGGTTCACAGAGGAGGGTGAAATCCAGGGAGCACAAAATCCTACTGCACGGTGGGTGATAAGCGAGGCCGGGGCCAAGTAAAGGTCATTCTGTCRATGCCGAACACAGTCTTTAGTACTTGGACTAGAGTCAGGATTTTGTCCCAATATTTGGATACAGTTTTAGGCAAGTGTAGCCATCCTTTCCAGTTAATCACAGCAGCGTTTCCTATGAAACCCAGTCCCAACCCTCAGATGTTCTTGCACCAGTCCCTGAGCACCTTTGACAATCACAGGCAATTTCTGCTGAGAAAAAGAATTTATTTTTGTATATCCRTGGTGTGATTCTTCAACATAGATCATTACAGCAGTAAGGAGAAGAGATGACAGCATATGGGTCAATCCATGCTTCATGAGGCAGAACCAGAGGCATTTTAGAGCAGACAGTGCTACAAAGCCCAGTGCTCCTCAGCAGGGACCGGGGCTGGGAAGCATTTGCTTTCTAGAAGGGAAATTATCTCTGAAGAGCAGAGGAGTGCCAGAGGCAGGGAAATACTCTCTGATGGTGCCATGCAACTGCCTCCCCTGTGCCTGGGGCAAACGGTAGGTTTTGGGAGGGCTGTGGCACCTCTCACCAGGCACCAGGTAGCTGGAGGGGCCACAGCAGCGCTGCCATCCATGTGGAGGAGCTGGGCCACAGGAAGTGTGCCAGGAGCCCGGCCAGTGCCAGCCCCACCAGCAGCCAGAGCAGCCAGGCACTGGTGTACAGTGGTCCCAACCTGGATGGGAGAAAATACCGTCAGATACCACCAGCCCAACCAGGGCACAAGGCACACTGGTGGGGCTGGGCATCCCCACCCTCCTTTGGCACAGTCAGGGAAGAGGTGACACAGCCATGAGCACATGGGGGCAGGAGGGGAGGAGGACGAGGTGATGCAAATCTTCCTTCTGTCCCACCCGTGGGAAGGAAACCTGCTCCAGGGGCCACATCCTGCCCCCAGCCTCCCTGGGCTGGTTTGGGGTGCCCACAGCCCCAGTCAGGTACTTACCGTCCCTGTGCAGCCATGGCATATCCCTGGAAGTACTTGAGGCGGGTGTAGAGGTACAGCAGCCCACACACTGCAGCCACGCCTGCAGGGGAGAAGGGAGTGAGTCCTGAGGGGCTGGGGATCCCTGGACACTGCCAGAGCTACGTTCTGGCACAGTCACCCATGCCCCCAGCAGCTGGGGCATGGCCAGAGAACCAAACACAAAGTGATTCAGCTTTAAACCACTGTGGAACTTTAAATGGGTTTTCTTCCTTTCCTTTTTTTGAGGGATTAACTTCTCCGCCCCCCAGAGTTACCCTGAGACTTGGGTTGGCAATGCTCCTTTATCTGTTCTCTCCTCACAACTTCCCCATGGCAGCAACCAAATCCCCTGGACTCACTTGGTAATGGATGGATGGTGGATGAGTAATTGGGTTATGGTTTCTCATTCAGACATAGCTCTGCCTCAGCTGCTGCCGCCCTGGCACCCTGGGACAGCCTGACCTTATCCGGGAGAAGCAGCACAAAGGGACAGCTGGGCTCCAGCGAAGGAGTGAGGGCTGCCAGGGCCTCCTCCTCCAGTTGGGAACGGGCTCAACAGCTCCCAGCAGCTTCAGGGATGCTGGAGTTGGGGCACTTCTTGGTTGATCCAGCTAAAAGGGAAACTTTGCTTTCCCTGAATAACAGCCTGACAGGCACAGACTGTGCCTAAGTCACGATGGGATTTAAATTGGGGTGGGTTTTTTTGTTTGTTCCCATGGTTTAGGTTGGGGTTCACCCCTATGTCCCACTTACCTTGATGGAAGAAGATTCCAGCAACCCAGAGGAGTGAAACAAAGACCGGGAAGTACTCCGAGCAGTTTGCCCTGGTGAGAATCAGAGATGAGAGTTAAAACTGCCTCCTCATATGTCAGAGCCTGGATAACCAAGGCTGGAGAAGGGAACTGGAAACTCACATCAGAGCAAACTAAAAGAGCTGATAAGAGCCATCGCTGTGCTGTGGGAAAGGGGCCTTTTCTGCGATCAGGAGCACCCAATATCTGTATTTTAGAGAAAAAAAGCACCCAAACAACACACAACGTTCACCTCTCCTGCATTCACATGGCCCTGGGATGACGAGCTGTGGCTGAAATGGAAATTCATCTCTGCTGGACCCTCGGCAGCCTCCGTCCCACACAGCACCATCACAGACAGCTGCTGCACCTCCAGCTGCCAGGGGAGAGCCTCCTTGTCAGTATTTAAGGAGCTTTCTCTTTCCCTTGGGTGAGCACAACCCAAATTTGGGTGCCACACAAGTCATGCTCCAAGAGGGAGCCTTGTCCCAGATAAAATTCAGCAGAAGGTGAGATTTGCAGCCAGGTTTTCCTCCTTTTTCTTTTAGTGACAAAAATACAGATTTTCTGCAAGAAGGGTAGGAGCCGTGCTATTAAAGACATTGGTCTTTGTTCTCAATTTCTCCTACATTTTACCATTCCCTAGGCAATTTAATCTTCATTTTGGCCAAAAACGTACCAGCCTTTGGAGAATGGAGCCAGACTGGGAGCTGGAAAAAGTCTGAAGAACCTTATGTTGCAAATGCAGTTTGAGCCTCTGTGAGGGGAGGCTGCCAGATTTTCTCAAGTGAGTAATACATCACTACCTCTTTTTCCCATATTTTTTTTTCAATATATCAAATTATCCATTTGTATACTATTCCACAGGGAAAAGAGGAGAAAAACCCACAAAGAATCAATACTACTCAAATCCAAGCTCCCTGAGGTCACCTTCTCTGCAGATTATAGCCAGGGCTTCCCAGCATGCCACAGGCCATGGCACGACTTGGTTAACGCAAGTTTAATAGTTCAGTATTTAATTAAAAGCCACATCAGCAGCTCCCCAGCTCACAGAGGTGATGTCTCCAGGCAGGCTGGCCTTCCATGGCACCACAGAAGGGCTGAAGTGGTGTTTTTGTCACTCCACAAATGTTTCCCGTATGCCGGCAAGGGAACGCAGCTGCTTTGTTTGGGATTTAGCGCCGTGCTGGAGCTACCCTTCAAACCAGCTCCGGCCAATTCCTTTCACTCGCTTACAAAACAGAACGACTGAGATGAAAGACGGAATCTGGTGCTTGCTGGAAGCTGAAGGGATCTGTGAACGTTTCCAGTTTAGCTCCAGCATTGCTCTCTCCATAGGAACAGAGCAAAAAGAAACAGCCCTCAGCAGGGGCCCGCGAGTGCAGACTCTCACAGTACAATGGCTTCTGAAAGAGAAAAAATTAAAACGCCCTCGTAGCTGGTTCTGCCAGCAAGGCCCTTTGCTTCAATTCAACAGCAAAACATTGCAAGAAAATATCAGGTTATTAATAAAGCTTTGGCTGCTCTCACCAGTTGGAGCCAATGGTAATATTAAATTTAACGATTCTAACCGTCAATGCTCTGCGCCTCCTCCATACAGCCACTAATTTGTAATTTGGCTGCCTCACAATGCCAGAAGGAGGATTATCATGGATGGACAGAAACACTGCAGCCAAAGTGCTCCAAATCAAAACTCAGACCTTTGCACACAAAGCATTGGATGAAAAAAATCTAATATCAGTAGCAATAAGTGGAAAGGTGGCTTGAGGGTGACCAGTCTCTCCCGACAGTGACAGTTGACTCAAGTCAAGACAAAGTCAACACAAAAAAGTTAAAATCTTACTGAGYTCTGAAGATCCGCTCAAATTCAGGGTGACCTGCTGTCTCGGGAGGGGAGATCTTGTACTTCCGACGGGCATAGATCACCTGCATTGCAAAATAGGCTAAAAACAGAACACAGGAAGGGTAACAGCAGTGTTTATTTAGCTAAGCTTTATCTGGCTTGGAATCAAGCAAGTGGTTAGAATAATAGAGCTGATACAGTCTAGGTCCATAGTGCAAGGCTGTCACACATGACCTGTAATAAATGTGCCATTTATTTCACGCTCATGCTTTAAATTCCAGTTTGGTTATCCCGGCTGAGGACTGGGGCTGGATGGCACTTTGCATCATTTCATGCCCAGCAGAGCCCTCAGTGCTGCTCCCCWGCAGATCAAACACAATAAAACATTAAGAAGTCGACACTGAATCACAGAATTATTTCTTAATCTTGCAGTTTGTGTTTGGAGTATCCCTAGTGCTCCCTCAGCCAGTCTGATGGGAATGATGTGCAATGCTTTCTGCTGTTCCTAGAGGGTGCAAAGGATGGCCTGTGTCACAGAGCAGCCTCCAAACCGTCAAGCACTGGAATATCATTAAGTCAATTAGAGATGCTCTTATGGCAACAAAAGGAAAGGGGCAAGGGGGCGATTATTTCTTGCCCTTCATTCCTGAAGGGCAGCCCCAAGGCTCCAGCAGTTCAAGGAGCAGAGGTGCTGCCCATGCCTGTATCAGCCTGTGCCATGTTTGGGCCAAGGCACTGACTCAGTGTCTGCTACATCAGCCCTTTGCACATTTGTAAAGGACGTGGAAACTCACTTCAAAACAATGAAAACTTGCTGACATGAGGATTTGGAGTGTTTTGCTAGTTACTGAAAGTTCTTACTCCCACGGGTGATTGCTGATGCTTCAAGTGTTTTATTTAGGTGCACTACCACACTGCTGCCTTTATTGAAAACTCCTATTTTCATATAGGAGAAAACTAAATTATAAAAATAATTACTCTGGTGGCTGTGGTGGTGTCACTGAGATGCTTGGGTGAGCAAAGTCCTCATGTAGCAACATTTCCAGAGCATCACACAGAGAGACAAGAAGCCTGGGTGCAAGGCCTGCCTCGTGGGCTGTCTTATTATATATAACAAAGCTAAAAGCAGAACAGCATGATAAAGGGGAAGTAGACACAGATGTTCCAAGATTAAAGACAAGACGTGTGCCTGCTGAAAAGCATTAGAACATATGTRGAAGGGAATTAGAAACGTAAATAATCTGATGCTCTGTGACTTGTGTGTCACAAGATTTTAGTAATATAAATACACATAGACATTCCTTTCAGAACACATTCAAGAACAATTAAGCATGTTCTAGTGTCTTCCACAGTGACCCAGCCCTAAATGAGAGGCGCTGAGAGAACAAGGTGGGGAGAAGTAACGAGGTTCCCCCCTCCTTGATTCATTTGTAGCATGTTGATCATGGGTGAAGGTGTTATCCTTCCCCTGAGGTCCAGCAGGACACAATACAGCATCCCCTCTGTGAATCCAGAGAGGTGTAACACACAACTGGAATTCAGCAGCAGCTGGCAGAGCTCTGGGAATAAGATGAAATTATGACCCATCCTGTTACCTCTTCATATCAGGTAAGCACCTCTCATCCTCCCTGATGTTCTCAGGGTCTCACACAGCTACCTCTCCAGAAATGAACTGAGCTGAAGTTACTGCATCATGAGCAGCTCTGGCTCTGCTCATGGCATCATGAGCAGCTCATGGTATAAGCTCAGCTGCACTGGGCAATGCTCTTCATCCTGCTTTCTGCCATCTGCACCTTCCCTAATGTAGGATTCTTGTAATTAAAGAGTCGGGTAAGAGTCATTTCAGAACAAACTTCTTCATCAACCCTACACTTAACATCTTGCTTCTATACGGGGGCTAATATTCAGGCAAGTCCTACACAGATCCCTTACACTTCGGGGTAGATAATATATAAAACAACCACCCAAGAGGAGCAGCCTTTTGGAGGATGGCTGGCTGTTCCCCAAAGCTGGGAAGAATCAGTCCTCACTCCTCAGAATGAGGTGCTGGAAAAACCCACACTGCATGAGCCTTCTCAGCATGGACTTTCAGAGAAAAACTGTTCAATCTACTCTGCAGAATCTTTCAAACCATTTTTTTTTGTGATTCATGTCTTGAGGTTAATCACCTGTGTGGATTCCCATGTGGCTCAGGGGCTGAGCTCTCCCTGAACTTCGCTCCTCAGTGGAAATATTCTTCATTCTCTATTTGATTATGTCCACAAACTTGTCAAGTCATATCATAGCTGCTATCTGCCACATTTGAATGAACCTGGCAAACAAGCCCTGTGGGGCCTGACAGACAGTGACATTGCATAAGCTTTCCTTCCTTTGAAGCCATAAAATAAAGGAGGGGGAAAAAACCTGGGGTAGAATGATTCTGCTCTGTGGTACAATGTTCACCACAAGGCTGGGGCATGTATCTACAGAGCACTAAGCTTAGAGCTTCACTAAAGTGAGAATGACTAAATTAAAAAAGGGAAAGTTACTTGAAAGAATGCKGAAGCTGCAGGCTCCCAGAAAATTCAAAAGAAAAAATAAAAACTGACCAACACCGTACCAAGGTCAGCCATCAAATTGCATCTCCTACACCAGGATGTGATGGAGGAGTGCGTGTAGGTATAGCCCACGTCCGTGCTTCAGTGCTCACCTGCTCAGAATGAATCCCAGACCTGTAACTCACCTACAGAACATCCTTTCAAAACATGCAAAGAAAGCCACGGCACAGCTCTGAACCCCAGTGACACAGGCACACGTATTTCATGGTAGMACACGGAAAGGAAACATGCAGTATTTTGCATTTGCTCCTTGGCTTCCCATGCAGAGACCATAAAACCAGGACACTTTATCCAATCGAACACAGACAGGAGGGTGCCAGTGCCTGCTATTTATCTGCTGGCTTCACACCTGGGTATGGTTTGCATAGCATGAAAGCAAAATACTTAAGGTTTGCAACCTTTAAAAAATACTTGAAATTCTCATAAAAATATTTGAGACAAAACTGCTACCTAGGGATTTGCTGCTGAGGATTTCCCTAAGGAAAAGGGCTCAGCAGTGTTTCTGTAACTCAATTTCAAGTTTTTTCATTTCTCTTTGCACACTAAACGCTCCCTCCACCCCCATTTAGTTTAATAACAAAAAAATTCATAGTACAAAAGTATCTTCCATTTGTAGCTGCAGATATTTCTCTGTAAATTGTTTGAGGGGCAATTACTGATAATTCAAAAATCTTGAACTCTATTCTTGAAGTGGCATATTTGTGTTTTAAATAATGTTTATATTAAGAGATTCATCATCTGATGGCTAAAGACACATCAGGCTGAACAGAGATTCACATCCATTTGTAAGGAGAAGTGTGATAGCTGTATGGTGAATTAATTCAGTTATAATAAACCCCACAAACATTGCCTTAGATAAATGTAAAGATTTTAATAAAATGGAGGCTGTGTCCCCATCCCAGGCAGGGGAGTGATCCTCTCGAAGCTCGAAGGGGAGAGACTTTGCCCAAAGGACCCACAATTAAACAGAGCTTGGCAACAACACTGTTCTTTCTAAATGGTCTAAACTAGATGCATCTATTTAAATTAGGAGAAGTAACTGAGTTCCTTTGAAGAGCTCTGTGTCTATTTCTGACCAGAAGGACTTGCATCAGTTTCCAAATTACTGTGCTCTCAATTCTTGTCATCTGCTCTGTGCCATATCAACATACAAGGATATTGGTCACAGAGAAACAACTGTGTGCTCCAGGCTCTTTCCTGTGTCCATACAACATCTGTACACTGACCTCCTCATCAGCACATTTACAAACCTGCCTTTATTTTGGCTACCTCCAGCCACTCCAAGTTATGAATTACCTGCTAAAATTCAATTACAAACTATTTTAAGAACATCCTACTGAAATCACTTTAAGTCTAAAAGTTTTACTTGCTGGCTTTGAGGCTTGAGGATCATTTTAATCCCTATTAAATAACGACCACCCTCAGGCATGACACTTCTGCCATGAACAGCCAAACATTTGTATCATTTTAGCATGTTGGACAACAGCAACTTTCACTCCATGGAGACTCCAAGCAAAATACAAGAACCACATCCCACGAAATCTAACATAATTAGCTCGATACTACCTGGCATTGTACAAAGGACATTTACCTTGCTCCAGGACTCCCAACACCGTGACCGTGGCCAGCAGATCTATCTGATCTCTCATGTTGCTGCCTGTGGAGCAAACCCCAGGCTGATGTGAAGGGTACAGCTGTCCCAGCCCTCTCTCCCACCACCACACACTTCCTCAGAGCTGCCTCTGAGCACAGGCGTTTCCTCCACCACAACTTACCTCACCCTAACTCTCTCCACACCACACGGTTTCCCAAAGCACCCACCCACCAGAAAATGTCTATTCCAGCCAAGTGCCTTTTGCTGAACAACAGAGCAGTGAAGAATTTTGCATGGGCAAACTGTGAAATTCTTCTAATTACATTTACAGGTTTTATATCGTGATTGAATTATACGTTGTCAGCAATGGAAAGATGATGGAATTCTTTCCAGCCCTTTTGTTGCTTGTTTTAACAAGCTCTGAAGCATCTCAATTATGTGCAAGGTTGTAAAAATTATTAACAAGCATTTACAAATTAATGACTTGACCTTCTGTGCTTATTTCAAGTAGTGGAGTCGACCACATGAAAGATTTGATACACTCCAGCTGGAATAACATAATTCTGTTACCAATTCTGTAATTTTAAAAGAGCAGGTACTTTATCCCACTAATTACTACTCTAAGTTTACCAAAGAGAAGTACAGTTCTTTTCTAGAACTCATATACTCTTAATAGTTTTCTGATGTTTTTCAGCAGTACAAACCTTTTCCTGACTAACATACAAAATAAAACTTCTCAGTTTTGAAGGCAGCAGAGGATGTAGAAACGTACAGACCCTCAGAAATGTTACACTGACATCAGTTATAATTGCAAAATGTAAAATTTGAAAACCAGCAATATTTTAGCCCTGAATAACTTTTCTCCCCATTTCACAAAAGTAAAATTTGCATCAGTTCAAAAAGTTGTCTTGTGCTTTAGAGCAACTTTATATGGATGACTACTCCGACTTCAAAATTTTTAAAATCAAAAAGGAGAAATGTTTTCCTTTTATTTTGGTGGAGAGGGTACAAGACATGGCTGAGCCATTGCATTTCTCTCTGTTCAGTCACACACATAAACCCCCCAGCACAGAATTTGTGCACATACCAGACCTACAGTGTCTCCCAAGTGGGACACAGCAAATTTTTTTTCTGGTTTGGTTCTTCATCAGTTCAAAACCCCATCGTGACAGCTCATCAAGTTGAAAACTTCAGCTAATAAATTCAAACATCCAATGTTACACTCTTTACAAATAACCACATATGTAGAATAGTGAAACCACTCCCTTTCCCTAAAAAATACTCACATATGACTTCAGACCCTCCAAGGTACAGCAGACTCAGACTAAAATAAAAATACAACAACTAACCTTAACTGAACCTATTGGTGACCAAAGATATCATCTGGGGTATCCAACAGAAAAGTCAGAGGGGAAATGTCACCAGGAGTCTGTTTCTGCTTACGCCATTTCAACAAACAATTCAAGCTTGAGAAAACACTTCCAATTATACATTTCTATTAGTCTCAGGAAAACGCTAGCAATCAAGAAAAAGAAAATCAAATTAGCTTCTGAGCAAAGGTTGGTCACAAGCTGCCATTGACTCCTTAAAATCTTTGGAAAACCATGCACATGATTTCAGTGGGGGAAGTTTTGGGAAATTTCTGTTTTACTGAACAACAACTAATATGCAGCATTTTTAATGGCACAATAAGCAAAAGTTAATGTAACTCCACAGTTCCCCATGGGCTAAAAGCAGCTGATTCCGGTACTTCTACTTATTACATTTGGTTCTTTATAAACTTCTGAATTTACAGATCTCCTCCTACCCCAAACAGAACACAAAAGTGGTTGGAATACACTAAAATTACCCTCTGGTAAGTCAGGATGCTGTGAGGAAATCTGGAAGCTCTAAGCTCGGGCTGCAAACACTCCAACTCTGTAACGACACCAACTCCAAAGCTTGGAGAATGATCCTTCAATGTCTGAAGCTGTGCAGTGGCTTAGGGACTTTATCAATCTTAAGCCAGAATCTCCACACACATTGTTGCTGTTCCTTGTGCAGAAACATCAACTTCTGCTTGCAACTTGCATATTTTTCACTACTAACAACCACCTCTGCAGTCAAATTTCCCAGCTTAAGGCCTACAACTCTGCATTCGGGAAAAAAAACCAAAAAAGCTCAGAAGCAGTGGGAGTAGCATAAAGCCTTATTTTCAAAGTAAAGTTTTCTAAGGCCCCTTTATCCAGTTCTGGCCTCTTTAAATGGACTTTCTGAAACCGTAAGAATTGGTAAGACAAAGCAGCAGAATTGAGCCTTGGTAACAGGCTGAGCAAAGACTGTGTGTTGGGATGAAGGGAAGGAAGCATTTCACTAGGAATGACAACACTGAACTCTGCTCAGCTCACGCAAATGTATAAAGTCACACCATATATGTTTAATACACTAGCAAAATATTTATTTTATAATGATAAAACAGAAGTGAAGGATTTCTTTTTGGTGTGCACCAGTAATTGTAGTAAAAGAATAAGGGGATTAATGGACTCTTTATACATTTCAATGACAAAAATTCATAAAGGTTAGCATCAAATTCAACTGTTCTCCATTTACAAGCATAAAACTTACCATAATACCCCCCAAACACATATATAAAGAATTATAGTTTTAAAATCTATAAAAAGTAAAAAATATACAGTCAGAAGATCTAACTCTTATTCAAATCTTTAATATAAAATTGTAAACATTTATTTACACAAAGGAAATGTGTATAACAAAATTTTGAGCACCCTTTTCAATTGGATCGTGGTTTTTGGAAGGCAGTGGATGTTGCACAGTGACACTCTCACCTTGCCTGCCCAACCAAAACCGCAGTTTATAAATAAAGCCATGGGCAGCCGGCTGGGGTCAGTTCAGGGGAGACTCTTTTATTGCTCTGAAGCTGCAGCAAATGGAAAGCCCAAGTGCAGACACAGTGACACGTTACAGGGCACGAGGGCAGAGCCCAGCCCTGCCCATGCACCCGTGTACATCAAAACCGTATTTTCGTTGCCATTGAACTGTTCCGACCTTGTTCCAGTGACACCGCATTCCCAAGGGTCCGACTGCGCTGTGTGCACAGGGACCACGGCCAGAAGCAAGGGCTCTTTGGGTCCTGTTCACACACGGCGACCAACGGCCATTACAAGCCAGTTTGCCTAGAATCACRCTTAATTCTGCTCCGACAGTACCATGAAAAGGCCCTGTCATCAAACCCAGATACCTTCCTGAACAAACCCTCTGGTCAAGCAGGGCAATATCCACCTTAGCTTCCAGAAACAGTGGAGGAAAGAGCACCATCTGCATTTTCCTGGACATTTAGCTGGATTGCCTTTTTGGTCGTAATAATGCAAACAGCAGATGTTCTTTTCCTCCAATTAAGAAATCACAACTGGATGGATTGTATTTTGACTTATTCAGAACAAAAGCCTGTGTGCAAAATCTACTGGAAAACAGAGCAGATTTCACCACAACCTAAACAGGGAGAAAGAAAAGCTGAGTCCTACAACCCTGTTACTTCTGTCAAGTGTTTGTAAGGGGGAGGAAAAAACTAGTGACACGGAAGAATGTCACTGGAATTGAGGTCCCAAGCACCCCCAACAGGAAGGGAAGGCACACTGGTGCAAAGTTAACCCTTAAAAATAAAAATACAGCAAACACTCCTTCCCCTGCCATTGCTAGTTTATAGCTATACTCTTCTAATGACACTTACCTTGGACCAGTTTTTGGTTTAACTTAGTAGTAAACCAAGCTCACTAGCTCTTTTCTTAGATTGCCAGTATAAGAAAAGCTAGCATCAGTTATTTGCATCTCAACTGCTTATTCTAGAAAATATTAGAAGTGTCAACAACCAAAGTCACCAACACCTTCGTCTTCTCATCCAAAGACAATCTTTATGTTATCTTTTCAAAAGCTCTATGAGGGATTCAGCCTGCTTCAGTGAAGTTTTATCCACTGTTCAAAGGTGGGATCCACTGATCAATGCACATCTTTCACCAACAGTTCAACACGATAAAATAGCAAATCTGATCAACAGAGCAGAATTCATCCACACTAGCTAAGTGTGCTGAACAAACCATGTTCCATGCATATTTGGAAAGGGTTAAAGTATTAGTGTTAAAAAAGCAGTTTTTAAAAGTGCAAATTGTCTCATAAAGGAGCTGCAAATACAGTAAAATATTTTCCTTCTTTGAAACCAATGATATATTTCACTTCCCTTCACCCCCTCTGGAAAAAACCCTCCCTCACAATTCTGCAGTGCAGAAAACTCTTGAAGAAGCCAGTCCACATTGAAGGAAATCGCTTTTAAATCACAATGCTGGGTTTGGTTAGAAAGTTTAAAGGAGTTTTCCATGAAAGTGGATTTAGAAAGGGAAGAGGTATTCGTGCATTTAAAACAAAAGCTTTCAACTTTATTTTCATTTTAAAATAAAGGTTAAGGCAAGGTGGTTTGTTGGTGGATAAGGGATTTTTTTGGTAGAGAGTAAGGACTCTGGAACATTGACTGTTCCCACTGTGGTTTTTGTCCTTTCTGGGACCAACCCCAACATATGGATAAGAGGTCTCCTTGGGCTGAGCTGAAGAACCAGCATCTGCTTCAAGGGATATTAAAAAAGTAAATCCACCAGTCTATAGAAAGATTATCAAACTTGTAACCCAGTATTAAAAAAACAAAGTATTTAAAGGGGGAGACTTCCATATTGGAGCAACCCTCCCAGGCTGCCTGTGCTATTATTGCTGATAAGGACTTTCCACCTCCCAGCCAAATCCTTTTTTCCTCATTTTTGTCCTGAAGTGACAAAGTCTTGTGCTCATTACATCATTGCTAACTTCGGGGAATGAACTGAACAGAAAGATTAGTTTTACTTTTTACAACAAAGAAAACTAGATGAGCTGTCATGAAGCAAAGCCTTCATTTAAATACAACTACCTTTGGAAATAAGTTATGAAGAAACAGGTGCAAAGTAAATGGCTTTACAATTCATGTTAAACCTACTATAGTTTAAAAGTTCTCCCATTAGAAATTCCCCCTTTAAACACAGCAAGGTACAAGCCAAGAACTGTGCCTCTCTACAACAGAGTGCAAACTGCAGCTTAAAAGACTACAATCTATGAAGATGACTATCTAGACTAACTGGCCAGGTTTTAATACTTTCTCTCATCTATTACCAGCATCTAGAAATATTTACTGTGAAATATCGCTTGCTTACTGAGAGTACAGGCACATGCTTCAGCAATGGGGAAAAGAAACAATTCCAAACATTTTGCAAGCATTCTCAGGTGCATACAGCCTCTTCTCAAATAAAAAGTCAGAAGTCTGATGGACAGTACTACAACAGCATGTCAAGCTATGAACAAATAATTATTGCAAATAATAGCTGCAGACTAAGCCCTAAACACAATTTGTGCAACTATTTGCTTTCTTTCTGCACTATTTCTGTGGAATTTTTGTTTTATTTTTAAATAATTAAAAAACTTAGTCTTAGAACACTGCAAGTGAGATTTCTGGAAGGCTGGCTAGGACATATTTTTTGACCTGTTCAAGTGTGCGACTCCTCAGAGACCCCAGCCAAAGCGCACTCCTCCTGCAGACCTGCTTGGTGCGCCGTGGCCACGTGTCAACACTCCTTGAGAAGCAGCTCCAGTCTTTTTCCCAACCATTTATCCCTAATGCCTGCAAGTCTCCTCAATGCCACAGGTTTTTTGGTCCAAGAGTTGTTTATATCTCATGAAATAATTAAAAAGAGTAGAACCCCCACCCCCGGCCCCATTTTAATGAGTTCCTAACAACTCATCCAAATCATTCATCCACTCCTCTGAAGTCCTGTTTTTCAGCAAAGAGTCTATCAGATCTGTGTCACCAGTTAAGTTCTGAAGTCCATTATTGCCCGACTGGCCGCTGTAGGCGAAAGGCAGCTCCTGACTGGTTGTCCTCACAGGATACCCTTGGCTACAGTGCAGGTTTCCTCTGTTGGGAATTTGCTGATTTGGGTTCTGGTTGAAAGCATTCAGGTCTGGAACAGTCTGGTTCATGGCAGGCAAGACTTGCTGTGAGGGTACCTGCTGCTGTGGGGGGGGGTTTGTCCGCGGCTGCGCTCCCAAAGAGGACGACAACATCTGCCCAGAGACGGCAGCGTTCATCGACGTCATGGGCCTGCTGGTGCTTAGGCTTACCTGAGGCATTCCCTGGGCAAACTGCTGGTTGGACATCTTTAGATGTGTTTGCTGCATGTGGAAAGAGGAGTTGGCAGTAAACGGTCCTAAGCCACTGTTTGCTTGTGTCTGGTTGTTAATATTAGGGATACCCTGGTGTTGCCAAGATGGATTTTGAGCCCCCATAGCAGCTGGTACTCTTGCCATCTGTGGCTTAGATAAGGTTGAATTCAGTGCACCTTTATTGTGCTGCTGAGAAATACTTGAGTTTGGTAAGGTGTTCTGCCCATAGCCAGCAGGGACAGCAGCGCCCTGGCCCAAGCTGCCCTGTCTCTGCATCGGTGTCTGTCCATTGGCACTTGGGGTCGCGTGCTGGGGAACCATCTGCGTCATGCCGGACGCCAGGTTGTACAAACCCCCACGCTGCATGTTCTGCATACTGGGATATTGAGACACCCCTCGGTCCTGCTGACTGGAGCCCGACTGGAGTGGAGGAACAGGAGTGTGTCCAGGTCCCATCTGAATCATGTTCTGGGTCTGAGGAAACATCCGTGGACTACTGGAGCTGGACTGTCCTAAATTACTGACCCCRGGCATGGCTGAAGATGACCCTGAAATGCAAAGAAATATTTTGTACATGAAATACCTCAGTTCAACCAGAWCTTCAAGCCAGGCTTGCAGGCACAATAACCCAGAATGGAGGTGCAGTTGCATTTGTATAAATCGACCACCGTAAGCAACAGACAGCAGGACTTTAATTAAAGAGTGTCAACTGTTGCTCCAGTTAGCACCTCCACCTTGATCTCAAACACAGATATGCCAATGTCCTAAAAAAAATCTGAATACCACTTCTAAGAGTTCAGCATCATTAATTTAAAAAAGAATTACACCTTTAAAGGCAGGACTCCAATATTTCTTTGTGAACAAAGGTAAACACATATACTTTGAAGTGTATGCACAATTCGCTAAGCTGTTAAAAAATACCTCTTACTGCACACACACAATGTCAGTCATTCCAGGCACATACAGTGTATCTCTTATCATACAACTATAGGGTTGCCAGTTTGGCATTTTCCCAATTCCAGGAATATCTTCTATTTATATAATATAGTTTTCAGAAATTTTTGGTCAAGAATCTTTTGGATTTCCACAGTGAAATATTCACTATGTTAATATGCAATGCTGATAACCAAGCAAGGTGATTTGCAAAAATGTCTTCTCAGCAAACCAAGTCCAGTCCTTTGTTATTGCAAATTCTGAGTTAAAAAGTTTCTTCCTGTAGAAGAAACAGCCCCCTACTCGAAGCAAAAAAAGCAGAAAAGCTCTGTAAAGTGTAATGCATATAACACCCCCCACACTCCGTACAGTCGACCAAGGGAAACCTGCCTACACTACTAATTTCTCTCCTTTCAAACCAAAAAGTAAGCTGCAGAATTTTGTCGTATTTTATAGCTGAGGAGTACCGGCTCCCCATTAACATTACATTTGAATTATCAATTTGAGTTATCAAAAATAAATTCAAATAGAATTCAAATTATATTGAATTAATTATCAACATAGCACATCGTAAAAACACCAGTGTCAGGGGAATGGATGAGTGGGGGCAAAGTCTTATTATAAAAATACTTACAGTGAAGAGATAGTACACATATCAGGATTTAAGGTGCAAAAAATACTTACAATCATCATTACAAGACAAAAATTATTTTAATAGTACTGATGGTCATTATAGTAAAACCTACTGTATTTCTAACAGTTCTATGCTTGTCTTTCTGTAGAAAAGTGGCAAGAGAAAAAATGTGTCAGTGCAATATTTGAAGGATGCTACTGATCCCTGTGTTAGCACATGATCCTTGTGTATTGGCATCAAGTTTTTTCAGTTAAGTAACAAAACCCAGTCGTAGCTGCACTAGACACTGCACGGGCAAACACTGTCAGGATAAGGGTATTACATTTCCATTTGCATATTTTCCCTTATTTATTTCTGAAGGAACATGGAGAGTAAAGACACAAATTGAAGGGAATTAGCACTTTCTTGTACTTTCGGTTTATGAAAAAAAGCCAACTGGCTTCTTGATGCCCCGTCAGGTAAGGACTTTTAAGGTAAGAGGATGAGTTTTTATTGTTCTCTAGTTCTTCCACATTTTTGAAGCTATTCCAGCTGAACAGTTACAACATCTCTTATTTATCAGAGTTAATACACTATGGATACACTAAGCTGCTTCTCAGACAAAAAATCCCACATAGGACACTAACATGTAATGAAGAGAATTCAAACCACACTCCCTACATAGGCAGCAGAGATAAGAATGTTAGAGAATTCTAAACTCATCCTAGAGATCAGAGAAATAATACACCACTTATTTTTCTTTAATGAGGGCCTGTGATAGATAGAGGCACTAGTGATGTCAGGCTTCAGAAAAAAAAACCCCTGAATCCTAATATATCAAAGATAAGGAGAATTTCCAAGCTGCACAGCAAAACAGTAGTATAAAAAAGTCCTTTACAACAACGAAGGTACTTAAGAGTTTTTCTCATTTTCCAAACATTAAGAATGAGAAGCTTAAGTTGTCCCAGATACCTGAGACAGTGGAAGCTGTTAATTTGCAACTGAATCAGAGTATAGGTCAAGAGCTTTTAAGGCAGAGTAACATGGGAAGGCCCTGTAATCAATTAATTAAAAGCCATCCAATCCAGGAAATTTGAAGACATCTTGGTTTTTACTCCTGATATTTTTTTCTCCATTATTTCAATTGCCATAGTTACTCACCTGCAAACTGTCCAACCTGTTGCTGGTATGGATTCTGTGGTTGATCCTGATACTGGGGAGGAGGCCGAGTCAGATGCCGCTGCAGCTGCTGCTCCTGCTGCTGCCGCTGTTTCTCCTAAGAAAGGTCCAATGCAAGACAATTTAAAAACAAATCAAGTTTTTTCCAAGGGCTATCTTGGGTAAAAACAAGCTGTGTATCTGCTGAGCTGGTAATCAAAGGGGCTTCTGCAGCCTTAAAGTCACTTCAGAACCTTGTTCTCAAGGCTAAAACACAGTTTAATCTGATGAGTGACAAGACCAGTCTATGGGAGTTATTGCAGTGCATGTCTGAAGCCTTTCAAACATTGAAAATGTGAGATGTTAGTCTCCTAATCAGTAACATAATCAACAGGCATTTTTAGCAATACTCTAAAGGCAAAAAGAGCAGAAGCGAGTTTGTATTTAAAAAAAAAAATTACATATACTTTTCTGATTATCCCCAAATCAATTTATTTTAGACCCCTCTTTAGAAATCAATAAAAGTGCAAGTCAGAAATATCAATAATATTACACAGATAAGGAAAAACTGAGCATGTAAATATTTTCTAGTCCTTATCTGCAAACATGAAAAAATATACACAAACCCAAATTCTCATATACCACAGGTTTTCCTAGAAGATTATGGAATGCTGCCGAACTAAGTCCATAACAAGTGATACAAGTTTTGTCACCATCATTTAAGACCACTTTCTTAACACCACACTGATCAACCGAAACAAATCCTACTCATGACACAAAATAATAGTGCTTCTTTAAAAGCACATTCAACATGTACCTATTTTGTGATAAAACCATTTGAAAAATAAACCAACAAAATTCTCTATTAGAAACTTCTGGGGAAAATGAAATTTAAAGTCTTGAGGGGAATGTAGATGCACTAATAGCACACTCAGATCTTGGCAATGTCAACAGCCAGCCACCTGCTTTTACAACATGAAATGTATCAGGCCCAGCACTTCTGGCTCTTCTTGCAGAGATACCTTCAGCCAGACTGAAATTCTGACACAACTAAGTAGTGATACAAAGCACAACTACCTATACTTATCCAAAAAGTTACACAGAACACAGCAGGGGACAGAAATTCCTTTCCAAGACTACTGGGGTAAAGACACCAGCAAGAAGCCTTTAGAGAAAAGACTAGTGCAATGTAACAAACAGCAGATACACATCGCTCCCACCCTGCCCAAATGTCTCCAGCAGCGAAGCTGTTGAGACATGCAGAGGAATGAAGAGGGCAGGCTGCTCGACAGAGGACCTGCTGCTTGCAGGACCAGTCAGACCTGAAAGAGGCTGACCACGGAAGCCAACAAGAGATGCCATAGCTCTGAGAGAAACCAAGAACTGCAAACCCAGCTTCGGGAAAAAAAAAAAAACAGGCAGACTACCAAATGAAAAAACAGCTTTATAGTGGCAGGGAATGGCACTGAAGCTAACTGAAACTACAATTCTGAGGCAAAATAGAAATCAATGGGTTCAGAAATCTTTTTGTCAAACTTCAGCCATCCAGTATCCTGTGTATCCAAAGAAATAAATATCAAATCTGAATGCTAACAAGACCTAGCTTGAATGGGCAGCACAAGGCCAATAAGTGTGGCAAATGCAGTATCTAAAGCTGTTCAGCTCCTGTATTTGGGACCAGAGTCCCAGCATCACTATACAAAGATGGAAATTACAGAAGTTAACTGTAGTCACCATAACTAGGACATGAATGAAGTATTTTCATAATAGTGATATTTACTGCAGCAACATGTGCTGGCCAAGCAGAAGCAAATAGACAGGAAAAAAATATTTCAACACTGTGTTTGAGATGCTACTTACCACTACCCTACTGTTCAGAGAGATCTGACACCTGTCAGGTCCATTAGTGACCTAAGGAAACCTACTAGGCCACAACTCTTAAGAGCTCTAACAGAACTCTAAGAATCACCAGCCACCAGAGATGCAAAAGCACAAGCAGGAGGTCACACCCCATATTTCCTTTCTCCCCACCTGCTCTCAAAGAATACCTGTTTGTTAACATTTTGGGAGAGTAATGATTACTCATCTTTGACATTTGATACTAACATACAAGTCACCAAAGATGAATGATTTACTGGAAAGTATTCTAAGCTCATAGATCACAGAACTCATAGAGAAAATATGATTTTATTGATGATTTGGGCGTTCTCTGTCTTTCAGTCTTCGATAATATAATTCCCCCACAGTATTCCCTTAGTCTAAATTGTTTTAACCCAAATATCAAAAATGTATCTAAATGTATCTAAAATATTACTAAGTTTTACCTACTCTGGCTCCAGAATTGAAGGAGGTTTTTATTGAGTCCTCAATTTTAATGGCATATTTCCAGCTGGTAAAAAAGTCATTGGCTAGGATGTGGCACAGCCACAGCTCCACAATTCTGCAGATTCTACTACAATCTTCCCCGCAAAATGGGCTTTCACACATTTTCAGTTCAGAGGAGACTGCATCATTTCCTTCTTTCTTAAAGCTTCTGATGGGCAGCTGATTCAGGGAGACCTTAGAGCACCTTTCAATAGCTAAAAGAGGCTTACAAGAATGCTGGAGAGAGACTTTTCAAAAGGGCATGTAGTGACAGAACAAGGGGGAATGGCCTCAAGCTGGAGGAGGTTAGATTTAGATTAGATAACAGGAAGAAATTATTTACTGCAAGGGTCGTGAGGCCCTGGCACAGGTTGCCCATAGAAACTGGGGCTGCCCCACCCCTGGAAGTGTTTCACAGCCAGGTTGGATGGGGCTTGGAGATCCTCATCTAGTGGATGGTGTCCCTGTCCACAGCAGAGGGCTTGGAATTGAGATGATTTTTAAGGCCCTTTCCAACCAAACCATTCTCTGATTTTAAAACATCAAATGCTGTTTCATGAATCAAAGCAAATCAGCACAAATCAAAAAAACAGACTGCTGGCCCCTCTCACCTGTTCTGCCAGCAAATGCTGCTGCCTCTGTTCCATTAGGAATTGCTGTTTCTGTTGCTCCATGAGCAGGTGCTTTTGTTGCTGCTCCCTCTGCTTCTGCTGGTCCATCAGCATTTGGTGTTGTTTCATCACTGCTGCTTGCTGCTGATAAGCTGAGTTGCTGTGGTTACCTGCCATGGAGACATTTGGAGCCTGGGCACCCACCCCAGGGCCCGGGACAGAAACAGGAACACGAGGAACAGTAGGAGCAGAGTTCTGATCCTGCAGAACATAGGAAAAGTGACATGAGTTAAAGAAATGCAGTAACTTCTTCACTTGTGAAGCTTCTTATGGAAGTTCAGCTAATTAAAGACAGCCAAACACCCTATACAGTGCCAGACACAGAACTGCCAGTTTGGAGATAAGGTCAGATGCTCCATAACATTTAGGAATAGAGGCTTTAACTTCAGTCTCAAAGTACTTCCCAAATTCCAGCTCAAACAGGTGAGTATAGCAATGTGTGCTCCTGCTCAGGCAGTAACAAACAGCACTTCAAACACACCAGCTTCAGTTTACTTTGGTAGCAGCTTTTCAAACACTATATTTTAAATTTTCATTATGCAAAACAATTATTTAAATCCTGCCTCTTCTGTCAACATTTAATTCTGCAAGTGTTTGTATCTCCCCTCCCAAAGTTGCTTTTTTTTAGTATCAGAGAATTTACTATTTGCAGGTGAAGGAGAGAAGGCTTCCACTGGTCAAAAGGGGTCTTAATGTATTTTTCCAGCAATCAAACCATCACCATATTCCACAGACAAAAATACTACTAGAGATAAGTCTGATATTATTAGTTTTTCTTAAATCTGCATTTTTGAGGGGGTTTTTTGAGACTGGAACTTGGGATAAGCAAAAATAACACGGAATAATTATCATTCAAGATCTGATACTGCCCTCTTTGTACCAGCAAATCCCTTTGAAATTTGACAATTTTCATAATTTTAAAGCACAGTTCAGCCTCATCTCTAATTACATCAAAAATGTTATGTTCAAGTTTAGAATTCAGCTAATGGGTTTGGCTGTTGGTTCTCACTGCAGTTTCACAAGGAATCATGAGACAAATATAAGGAATGCTGTGCTAAATTGTTCTATGTGCAAGCTTTTGAGAAATTCTCCAGAAGCTTTCATCAGTATTTCTGTTAGTTCAGTGCAAGTGTGGCAGTGTAGATACAAGGTCACCCTCATGTTTTTCAGTGAGGGGGGAGATGTGACACACACAAYTGTCTCTACCCTTCTTCTTCTTCCATCAAAATGCTGTCAGACTGCTACTTCTGCCAGCTTTCAAAGAGATGCAATTTTTTGTGCTTTATGAAGCACACATTGATCTCAACTTTTTATTTGTAAATCAGTGTGGTCTTTATCGCAAACTAATCAGATCTTTTTCACAGGTTTTTTGTTTTGTTGAGGGAACATATGACTAGAGTTGGATCTCAAACAGCTTTTGCTGGAGGAGCTTTAATTCTTGTAACAAATACCTTTTTTTCCAACAAGCCCTCTTGTCGGTGCATTGCAGGTACACGTTACAGAATCCCAATGAGTCTATACTTCCACCCACTACATAAATTTTCACCTGCAGCATACCTATAGTAACAGTTATATACAAGGCAAAGAAGCACCACCTGGAATTTTCTTTTATACAAAAACCCAAAGCATATGCTTCAAGCAAACAAACATTACTAGTATTCATTCTTAATGATATATTTCTCTCCCATGCCATGCTTCCCCAATGCCCAGAGACTCAACCAATAAAAATTCTTAGAACTGAAAGGCCCCAAGGAACACCCAAGAAATCAGGAATGCAGCCCCCACTTCCACCTCTCTTCAAAAGTAGGTCTTGTTATAGTAAGCCAACTCTGACACAAGTAGGGACTAAAAACAAGGTAAAGAAGTCAAAGCTTCTTTGAGAATACTGTTTAAAACTACAGTTTTATATGAGTTATTTTAGTCAAAAGTTTACAAAGCATCTATTTATCTTTGTAAGTAGAAGCTTCTGTGAAGCATGACATAATTTGTTGCCCACAAAGTATATTAAGCTGGAAATCACATGTTACATGACCTAGAACCCAGTATTAAAAACTGTCCCCARTGGAAAAAAGACCTCAGGATTCTTGTCTCAGCTTATTGTATATATGATTTTTCCCTTTAAAATCAATGAAAACATTTGAAACCATATCAAGAAATCTGCACTCCAGTCTTACCTACCCAACAACCTTGACGCTACTGAACAAAGGTAACAAACTCCAGGACACTCACCTGACCATGTGGCAATCGGTAGGCAATGTTTCCAGGCTTGGGTTTCAAGAGGATCATGCCGTTTTGGTCGTCACTCACGTGGGACAGCGGTGCCTGCTGGCGCTGCTGGATGTACGCCAGCATGGGAGTCTTGTTCTGCCCAGGCACTGCCACCCCCTGCTCACACTCTGCTTTGTAATGGGAAAGAGGTTTGGTGTTCCCATAGTCCAGCATAGAGCCTTGACTATTCACAGGGTTCTGGTTCAAGCTGTTTTGCTGATGACCCAAAATGTTCACATGGTAATTGCCTCCAGCTCTCGGTGAGCTTTTATTTCCCAAATTAGGCATCATTAGTTTCTGATTGTTGAAGTCTGGCTGATAAACCGATGGGCTAGTGGGATTTTCCATGGTATATGAGACAGGCAGCGGACTATGGGAAGGCCCAGACTGTGGCCACGTAGACATCTGATTTGTTTGATGGACTTGTGAAGCTTGTTGCTGGTTCTGTAACATTTGATCTCTCTTCTGCTTGGCAGCAATCTGCTGAAGTTGATGAGCAGAAGACATTTCTTTGGCACTTCCTGCACACTTCCCGGGTAACAACACGGGCCTCTGGACGTTCTGAGAGTGGTTTGATGCCTGCATCATGGGCTGATTAGGATTTTCAGTCATTGACTGACTGGGAGGCTGGAATATAGCCTGAGAACTACCAACCGCTGTAGAAGCGGCACTTACAGGTACAGAAGCAGCACCAATAAACGCTGAACCTGAAGAAGTGGATCTAACCTGGGGAGATCCCAGCTGTTCTTGTTCAAAGGGTGCTGGGGAAAACTCAGTCTTTATATTAATATCTTGTGGCAAAGGAGTCTGTGCAGCTGAATTTGAAGAATCTGCATCTTTTTTGTCTTCAAAGTCGTCATTAAAGAGATCCTTCATGTCTTCATCGGGCACTGATCTATTGAGCTCCTCAATAAGTTCCTTCCATTCTTGCTCATTTAGATTAAGATCAGGCATCAAGTTATTCTGAGATATAGAACCCCCTGCAACAGGATTCATACAGGGGAGCTCATCCACAGGCTCCTGCTTCAGCTCTTTGTTCAAGCTCAGAGGAAATGAGTCATCAGCATCACCACCTCCATTTATTTGCAGGCTGGAATCTGGAAGACACTTCTTGCTGATGCCATCCAGCCCCATTGGATGTTTCCCATTCAGTTGTAAGGTGTCTCCAGTGCCAGATTTCTTGTCAAGATGATGGAGTGGAGACACAGGGGGCATTCCATTGGAAGAACCACTCACTCCAAGACCATCATCACGACGCAGTTTCTTGGACACAGAAAACACATCGCCATAACCATTCTGCTGGTCTCCATTCTGAGGGGAAGCAGCACTATCAAGCTTTCTTTTCACAGTCTCATGGAGCTGCTGAAAAAGTAAAGGAATATTTTAATTATGTAGTTTTATGTTTCATAGATTTGGATTTTTATGTCTTACCAGAACATTGTCTAGCTCTGAATAAAACATTCCAGAAAAAAAAAAAATTACATCTTTGTTTTGATAACATTTTGTTTTACAAGTCAGCACATGAGATGACTTCCTCACTATGATCTCTTAGGGAAAACTTTCAAAAACATGTACTACTTCAAACTGAGACCCCTCCTTCAGACAAAACTAAAAGCTGCCATACATTCTGACAACAACAAAAAGTTGAGAAATGGCTGTGAACTGGAACATGTTATGATTTTTCCTGTTCAAAATGAGAAAAATATTGAAGAATTATAAGAATAAAATTTTAGATGAGAATAAAAACCTGTATTTTATTTGATCCATGTACACATATGGTATAATTGTTCCGTGAGACTGTTTCATAAAGCAGTCTCACATTTAAGTATTTATAAAACAGTTTCACATTTAAATATTTAGAGAAAAAGAGTGATTCTCTTATGATAATAACTTTTAGAGAAGAACTGTGTATATAAATTTTATACACAATCACACTTTTGGCACTAAAGCAAAACCAATTTGTCACTTAGTGACCATTGCTTCACACTTGTGGAAAACACAATTCAGAGTTCAGTCCGTTCCACCACAGCAGAGCAGGTTTATTCCTTTCCTCCTTTCTCCTGAAGTATTTGCCAGCTGCTCCTACCACCAGAGCCCCAGGCAGCTCCACAGTTGGCCTCTCACAGCTGGTGAAGGCTCAGATTCTTTTTCTCGTGGTGCCACCTAGAAGCGACCAGCGGCTACAGCAGCAGCTTCACAGCCAGAGCCGGAGCGCCTTTGTTCAACTTCTCTTTCCTGCCAGCATTCTTTCAAATATAAGTTCTTTCTATCGACCTCAAAAGCATCTGAAAACAGAATTCCTGCACACATCAAAGGTGACTATAAACTGTTCCTTCCCTTGGGTGTATTCTGTAAAAAAAGTTGTGCTTTCCTGGTGCTGGAACCTCCACCAACGCAGACAAACCCGTAGGGCAGAGACGCTGCTCCGACAGTGCAGGGAGCTTCGAGAGGGAACACTGCCATCGGCTCCCGACCCAGGTGAGATGCCCTGGTACATCTGAGCAAGACACACCAGAGGAATCCCCACCAACAGCCACCCATCTGAGGCGTGGGTCACTGAACAACAGCCCTCTCAGATGGCAGGAAAGCAGCTCATTAAACAAACCTCAAGACAAGTATGGCTCTTTTTATATTACCTGCAGTCTTCACGAGGCAGTCCACTAAGCCCTGGGGAAAACTGTCTCATCCAAGTAAAAACAGGGGAAACCTCAAGATCTCAGCACTCAAGCAAAAGGTTGTATGTAAGGCCTGCATAAATTATCAGAAGAATTTTACACACTTGCCTGGGCAACAGCATTCTTTGATTTACGGACAGAAGGACTGGTTCACAGTTAATTGTTGCTATTTTTTTTAAACAGTCTACAGTTAGCTGATCTTGCGGGGGGGGAACCCAGACCATTTCTTTAATGCTTGCACAGGTAACACCAAAAAACCCCCACTATTTGTTTAATGCTTGCATAGGTAACAGCAAGGTCTTATTTTTATCTGCGGGACAGACTCCAGCTTCCCTGGAGACTGTGATCTTCTAGATGGCTCATGGAAATAGCAGCAGAGCAGCAACTTCAGCAGAACACTGAGTAGAATGAGCTGAGGTGAACATTTGGAGAGGAGGCTGGAACTTGAAATCTCTTAATTTGAACATTAGGTCTTCAGCTTGGAGTAGCAGCTCTCTAGTGAATATTTCAAATACCAGCTTGAAAGAATAATGGAAATTTATTGTTTTGTAAAAAGGCACAACAACAGAGAGCAAAGAAGCTCAATTCCATCACAACATTTGCCTTTCAGCAAGTTTCAGCATTGTTTACTTAATATTCCCACCGGGACAACTGAAGCTCAAGGTGGATGAGTAACTTGCCCAAGGTTATATGATGAGTCAAATTACTCAAAGTTTGGGAATGGGTCCTCCTTCATTCTAAACAGTTGGGGAAAAAAACACTCCCTGACAAATTATATAAAAGTACTAACTTAGTTTTGTACAATGAACATATTCGTCTCCTATTTGAAGTACATTTCTGTATTAAAACTGAATATATGCCCATTCGGGTCACTGCTGTAATTAGAATTCATACAGACAACTCAAGGCAATCAGGATTTTGGCAGTGTTACTGCTATAACCACACACAGCTCTTCACAAGCTGCAAAGCCCACCTTGGTTGCTTGACGAATATTTCAGAAGTTAATCTGTCTACGGTCTTGGCTGCTGTACTACCCCAGTTGCAATAAATGCAGCTAACCAGTCTAACATTAAATCAACCATGTTTGTGAGCTACACTCACTGCAGTCTAGAAAAAGATACAGACCCCCAATATCCAGCACAGGAGCTTTCATATCTCTATGGGTTTTAACAGTCATAACACTCAGATATCTGATTCTTGGAGACATTTTGACTTTAGTTGCTCAAGACAAAATCCTCCTTTCACCTAAAACTGTATTCCTTCGGCAGAAAGAAAGGAGATTAAGTTCCTCCCCAGTTTGTCTGTGTCTATCCAAATAATCTGGTTTGGGGGGGAAAATAACAAGGTGCATGTGAGATACAAGTCAGACTGCAAGCTATCTACATATCAAGCTGCTCCAACAGAGTTCTCAAGGCAAGAAAAACCTGTTCTCTTCTGCCAAAACTCAGGCAAAAAACCAACCAACACACTGACGAAATAAAGCATAGCTTGCTACTCGCTAAGAAAATCCTTTCAGTTTTAATTTTCTTGTCCATTACCATCCTGTAAGGCACAGTGGTCCTCTGGTATGCTGTCCATGGTCTCCTTAGCAGAATCAATCAGGTTTTTTTGTAACACTGAGCCAATCATTTCCACTGTTGCAAGATCAGATACAGATGTGTATTCTCATTTTCTCAGTCTACTCAATTTTCAACAAAAGATGAACTTCTGAGATCACTGCTCTCTAGCTTGACAAAAAATATTACCCAAAAGCATTTATCTAAAGTACTTATACCAATATAGGAACAGTGCAAAGCAGGGGATATGAGCAGGGCCTCGATCCTTTGGCCCAGGATGGGACATAGAATTTGTCAAAGAGTCACTGAGGGGCCACAGGCTGCACCTTCTCCACGTCACATCCCATCACCTGAGCTGCATTTTATTCATGTGAGCAGAACAGTCAGTCCTCAACGTGGTCATAAACACACTTCCTTGGCAGAAGCACACATGCCTAACCGTGGATTCCTCATGCATGGAACACAAGCTGACAAAAGCCAGGTGCCATCCACAACAACAAAAGGCATCCAACACAGCAGCCTCTGACCATGTAACTCATACACTGACAAGGGCACAGGCCCACAATGCCAGAGGTGGATGGGTGCCCAAGCAAATGACAAGGCTTCCATCAGAAAACAGGCAGCACACAAAGCATTTCGATATATTCAATCTCTGTCTTAAAACCACCGGTTTTACCACAATGATGCTCAGCCCTACTGCGGTCTTACTGCAGGGGCAAATTGACTAACTTTGCAAAAGCTGTCGAAAAACTACTACTGAAGCCTAACAAGAAACCAGAAAAGCTTCAAAACATAATCTAATGCTTTTCTATTAGCACTGGCAGAGTTCAAAACTTCAGAGTCCAGGGCAGTGCTCTCTTACTGCCTTGGTGGGAAGGGTTATGAATCACTGGTCAGAACAGCGGCACAAAGTTGTTCTGGTTTATTTTGTTGGGTTTTTTGTTCAGGATTTTTGGTTGGTTGGTTGGTTGGTTGGTTTGTGTTGGCTGTTTTGGTGTGGACTCAATACCTGAAACTAGATTTAGATAATCATCTGAATCCAATGACATTTCAGTACATTAAAACTCAACAAGCATGAAAGTTTAGTTCACATTGTTTTCTTGAAAGCAAGAAATCCTTCATTATGCAGTATTGTCAAACTAAGGACAGTCAGCTAAAGTCCTTTTGCAAAAATCCAGTGCTTTGCTATACTTTGAGTCCTGTAACTGAAGACAGTAAATATACATATATATATATATACACAAACTCACTGCAGGTTTCATTTAAAAACAAAAACCAAAACCAACAAAACACCTAGTGATAATGGCAGAAGTGAAACTTTTTAAAAATCTGGTTCTCATACTGTGCCTTTTAGGCTCTGTTTAATGTTCTTATTTGGTTTTTTAAAGCATCTGTTACAGAGATTAAAATATTCTTACAGGATTCAGTAGAGCTCTAATTTTTTGTATTTTATTTAAAATTAGTTTACCATTTCAATCTCAGAATTAAGTCTACAAGGATTTGTCATTATACACCAGCAAGAGAAATATAATGCTGGACATTTTTAAAGAAGAAATGCTGTATTCCTCTATAAGCATAATAAAACTAGCTCCAATATGCTTCCTAGCATTCTCACCTAGAAGGGGAAACCAAAATAGAATACATCCATTTTTCTGCCATGGAAGTGGCAGTATTACAGCACAGATAACCTCCCATGAACCAGAGTTTACAGTAGGTTCTCTACAGACACTGATTCTCCTCTCCTGCCTGGCCAAGGACAGGAGCAACAAAGATGACAACTGCTTAAGCTGGAATAACAATGCAAATACCAGAAATTGTAGTGTATGAATTTTGGATAGAAAACATAACATTTGGACTGCACACCATAGTAAGAACTCCCCATTTACTGTGCATCTACCCACAGCTTCCAAAGTTGCATTCCCCCTGCAAGGAAAGCATTTTATTACCCAATGTGTTCCTGCATTCCACTGTGCTGTCAGAAGCAAACTGCTGGACTCATTTTAATTTTTATTTTAATTCCAGCAGACTTTTGTATTTGGGTGACTGCCTGCTGGAGTGAAGAAGGGCTGTGGATAGGCATGTCTATAAATATCCCAAGCCTGCATTAGTCACAAGGGGCAGATTCTGCTACAGGAATTGTTCTGCTGAATCAAAAAAACTGCTGTGCCTTTAGCTGCAATGCCGGATCCTCCACCTCACTTGAACTTAAACAGCAGCAGCAGCAGCTCAGTCACTCCCAGATCCTTACAACTTAGGAAGCATCACTGCATATCTAACTAATCTAGTAAGGGAAATGTTTCAAACATAAAACAATACCTCACAGAGAATTAAAAGGAGACAAAGAAAAACCTGTTTGAGTTGTTGGGCAACAAACTATCAGACTTGTCAGCAAAAACAAACAATGGTGGCAAGACTACACTGCACTATAGTTATATATAAATAACATGTAAATAATTTGCTATTTTTGTGGTAAAACATAATTTCACAATTTAACACCCCTGTACCACAGCTTACACAAAAATGAGATCTTCTGAACTGTTACTGTACCAGCCTGAGCTTTGTTAGAGGAATGTCATTAATGTTTGTCAGTACACTCCAGGCAATCTTTATTATTTTAGGTCTTTCAACCAAGAAACATTGCATTGCTCTCCTTAGACTTAAATTTCTTTTTATATTTTTATTTGGTGCCTTTGCTTAATTTAGAATTTAACTAATATTAATATAAAAACATCTATCACTCCCAAATAAATGCTGCTCTTCAGCTTTAACACAAAGCATTCCCAAGACAGGCCACTGACTAGACCTTCCGTGCTCATTCCAGAAATACTGTTTGTGGTTTTGTGGCAGTCCTAGACAAAGCAAGCTCTCTGCACAACAACTGCTCTCAGGTGGGGAAAAAAAAACAACGGTAAGAAACAGGGAGCAGCTCTCCTTCCAAGATACCACATCATAAAACAAGGAGTGGAGATGAAAATCCAGATCTTGCCATTCTCCTCATTCATATGTCAATGAAACGCCTTCTGTTCAGCTCAGCCGTACACTGCCTTATAGTCTATCGCAGAAATACAAGGAAGCTAACTTTCCCCCTGCAGAGAATTTAAACAGTATTACTAGAATGAATTCTCATATATCAGAACCTGGCAGAGAAGAAAATGTTCTAGGGAACAAGCCCCATCTCTCCCCAACTCCCCTATTTCTCAAAAATGTAAGATTAACACAACAAACACATTATCCAAGCATCAGGCATCTTCTGCTTTGAACACAGCCTCAATAATGTCATGTTAAACCAGAGAAATGGAAAGTCAACAGAATGGAAGACGTCAACATTTGGAATTCCCATTAAATAATGGTCTGGAAGCTTTTTAGAAGTAGGAAGCTAATAAGTTTCTCAACATTTTCCTCACATGAAGGGCAGGCCTACACAATGCACAAATAACTCAAGGTATTTCTGTATCAATATTGTATTCTCCCAGTTTCTGTAGCTCAAATTTTACAGCTGCTTAGTAAGAAATGGAGGAAGAATCCACCCCTTACTTCTGCTTTTAAGCAAGATCCATCCAACTTCAGGAGCTAAACCAGAGAAAAGACTAATGGAAGAGAAAATACCTGATTTCGTCCACGTGACAAATCATACAAGACACTTAGGAGGAAGTGCCACCCTGTTCCCTGTGACTATTGCACAGGAGGTGCTCCGCAGGACAGCACCTGCAAGTGCCCACACTGTCCACACTTGTGACAGTGCAGCTTCATGTCCTCCTTCTACAAGCCCTTTGATGCTGGATCACAAAGCCTTCACCTTCACATGAACTGCTCTCTCTTTCAAGGACCAAAATAAATGCTTCATTAACTTTCAACACAAAGTACCAATTTCCAAGAGAAGATTCATATGCAGCTTCATAGAAAACTCTGGATTGTTACAGCAGCAATAGCTGGTATAATGCATGTTTTTCACTGAGCTAGCAGCATTCTTTGGAAAGGAATGTGTCCAGGATGTTTTAAAACAAGACAATTTTGATGTTCATCCAAATTTTATTGAACACTGGAAAACAAGCCCACGTCCTTCCCACTAAAAGCACATGCTTGGTCTTGATAACGGCAACATCATGGCGAGAGGTAAAATATCAACCTAGATAGGGACCTTTTGGGCCAGAGGAATCAAATTAGCAGCAGAGGTGTTATTATTGTTGTTTTTTTTCAAGACTTGAATTACTAAGCAAACCAACTTTATACCCCAGTAACGAGGTGATGAATCAGCAGCTGCAATTAAGCTCATAGTCATGGATCCTAGGCAGGAAACAGCAGGCCAGCCCGAGGAAGAGTCATTCATACACTAAAACCCTCTTCTGTTGTGTAAATTGGCCACTGGCAGCAGCTTCCTGTACAAGGGCTTCCCCAGATGTGCAGTGCACTTCGAAACCTGCTGCTGTTGAGAGCCCTCATTATAATGGATGCTAATTAGATCAAATCCACATCCAAAGTGATTTACGAGAAACAACACCAATGAATTAGAGACATCTTTCTGTTAGAAGATCAATATGAAGTCATGCGGTGACAGTTTAAGCAACAGCATTTGACATGCTAAAGAGCTCTGAGGGTAACAAAAATACACATTATTAAGGGGTAGAGCCCCATATGCAAAAAGCGTGAGAGCCCAGCAGGAAATAAACAGAACTCCCACCAAGTCTTTAGATACTAAAATACAAGTTTGAGTAATTTTTGTTCTGACTCAAGTTTACGTTCAAGATCAGTCTAAAGTTTTACAGAATCAGTGTCAGGAATGCACGAGGTTTCCTCTCTTCCTCAAGCACCTTTCTGTAGTAGCCCTCTGAAGTGCTCTAACTGTGTCACAAGGACCTCAGTCTTCACAACAGTCAGCAAGTCCTAGAGTCTCATAGGTGTTAGCAAGGACAGAAACAACTCAGTTAAGTAACACTTTCAGTTCATCTTGTAAATACTACAAACTGCATCCAGGCTGCCTAGTGCTGATTACATTAAAGATGACATCAATACAGTATTTCACATCATGTCCTGGATACACAAGTATACAATAAGCTCTATCATGATTCTATTTTCAAAACGGTAAATGAGGTCCAAGACAGCAGAGAAGTACATTCTCCTTCCTTTCTAATCCAATCAAATACACAGAGCACCTTAAAAATACAATTTATTCTAGATATTAATCCGGAAATGTCTTAGGTTAATCCACTGTCCCCTTTTAAAGATACTCAGAGTGGTACTGAATCATTTTCATGCAGGCCACCATTTAAAAATACCTGGTTTTAATGCAGACAGGTATTAGGATAGGCAGCCTTTAAGAGGTTATCCTACTAACCTACATTACTGACACATTAGCACACAGCAGTATATTTAAAGGGCCAAGAATAAGTTAAGCAATAGCTATCTTGATATACAAACAGGGCTGTGTGAATATGTCCTGACAACCAGAAATGCTAGAGAAGCCAGAGAAACATTCAGATTTTGAGCTAAGCCAGTTTTTAATGGGTGGAGTGGGATTCCCATAGTGTTCACACCCACTAGAGTGAGTGGCAAACAAGCAGTTGCCTTTCCACTAAAATTCTTTCCAATATGTACCAGAATTAACAGATACATTATTTGTCTTAAAACTTCCCCCTCAGTAATAAGTATATCCTTATCAAGCGACTCAACAAAACCCTGACACCCTAAATTAAAGACATAAGCAAGCAAACAAAAATCCAAAGGCACCGCAGTATTAATGGCCCTCTGACAGTTTCTACAGGGGCATTTTAGGTGAATCAGCCAGAAATATGATTCACAAAATACTCTGAATGATTTAAGCATCACAGAAATCCTACCACTACCCCTATCCCAAAGTACAGCAGCTTTTATGTACTCTTCCAGCGTGCAGAGGCGACGAGTGAAAACAAACCAGCCCTTATCAGCTGCGAAGTTGTAACAGAGCAGAGAGGATACTCTGTAAAGCAGCCCCAACCCCAGCCCTCGCTCCGCAGGCCACCACAGCAGCCGCGAGAGCTTGGTTTCCTATCCCCATCCAGCTCCAGAGGAGAGGTCCCGGCGCCAGCCGGGCACGACCGCCGGTCCCCGCCCGGCCCCAGCACCCGGCCCCGGGCGGCGCTTACCGCGATCAGGGCGCTGCTGCGGCCGTGCTGCTGCTCTCCGCTCGCCGCCTCGCCGTCCAGCCCGTTGGCTCCGCTCCTCTCGGCGCTCCCCGCGGCGGCGACGGGCGGAGGGGGCGCGGGCGGCGGCGGCGCCGGGGGCGGCTGCCGGTGCTTGCCGGCCCGCTTGGCCTTGGCCTGCAGGCAGCGCTGGTGCAGGGCGAAGGTTTGCTGGCGCTCCAGCTCCAGGCGCTCCGGGGACACGGCCTGGTAGCGGGACTCGCAGGCGCTGTGGTGCCGCCGGCAGAGCTCGATGCGCCGGCGGAGCCGCTCCATCACCGCGCTGTGCCGCGGCACCACGAACTCCGCCATGGGGCAGGGGGGCAGCACCATGGGCCGGGCGGCGAGGGGGCGGCCGCCGCCGCTCACCGGCTGCTCGCTGCGGCGCCCGCCATGGCGGGTCCGCCGCCCCTCCCGCCGGCCTTACCTGCGCTCCCCGCCGGGATCGCCCCGGGTTCCTCCCCCCGCCCCGGCCCGGCAGCCGCTCCGCTCCCCCCGCCCCACTTCCTCCTTCTGACCCGAGCCCGGCGCCGCTCCGCTGCCCCGCTCTCCCTCAGCCCTGCCCGCCCCGCGGGGCCCGGCGGAGCCCGCCGCGCTCCCCCCGCCGCCGCCCTCAGGCGCGGGCCGGCCCAGACCCCCGGCCCCCCATTGTTGTCCGCGCCGCCGCCATCTTGAAATTGTTTTTCCCCTCCAGAGCGGAGCTGAGACTCAATGGGCGGAGCTTCCTGGGTGGGGGGGACGTCACGGCGCGCGGCGCGTCACGAGGCGTGACGGACACCGCCCCCGGCCAATAGAAAGGCGCGGAGGCGAGAATGAAGCAGCGGAGGCGAGCCGGAGGCGGTGCTCGGCGCCGTTAAAAGTAACAGGTAGGGAAGGGGCGGGGCGGCCGCGGCTCAGCCAACCAGGAGAGCCGGGAGGCGGAGTCAAAGCTGATTGACGGGGGGGCAGCTGAGTCCCTCGGGCGCTGGAGCGGAGCGGGGCCCGCCCCGTCCCGCCGAGAGCCCCCTCCCGCTGTCCCGGGCAGCGCCGACCCGCTGCAACACCTCTGCTTCTGGGGCAAACCGCGAGAGTACCTGGCTCTGGAGTAGCAGAAAACTGGAACAGAGGCACCGCTCACCTCCCCCTCAACCTGCCGTGATGAAGACTGAGCCAGCTTTGCTAATTAGACAAAGAAAGCCAAATAGATTTACGTTTCTTTATTGATTAGTTTTTACATTTTTTTTTTCAAGTTGCTTCTACAAGTACCTGTTTGAAATGGACATGAAATCACAGTAGGTGTGTTGAGCAACATTAAGAAAAAAAAACCACTACCCCAAACGCAAGTGAAACAAAAACCCCTTTTACAAACCATGAGGCAAGAGTGGTTATTAACAAACTCCACCTCTGTACCCGCAGCCTCACTGGAGGAAAGAGCAAGAGAAAGTCGTGGATAGCTAGGAGTAGTCAGCACTTGCAAGAGTCCCTCCTCAGGCCCAGGAGTCAATTTTAGGACTAGACATTCATAATGCATTTGAGGGCAGAACGTGGAGCTGTAACAATTCAGTATTGAGCAGAGCCAGGGAGGTTAGATCACAACCAGGGACACTGCTGGAAGGGGTTAATTGGTTAGATGCGCCCTTATCTAGCAACTGCCCTTACCGAGCATCAGCTCTGCGAGAAAAAACTGTTCTGTTTCAAGGCTGCCTTGTGCTTCAGAGCTCATGCGGTTTGTTTTGATTTACCATTTCAGCCTAACACCCCCCCCCCACCGTCAGACATAGCACGTCAAGCTCAGCATTGTTTTCAAGAGCTGCCACCCTTGGGTGCACAGACACAAAAGGCTCAAATACACCTTCAAGTATCTGTAACAGTTCCAAACCCAGCTCACAGGTTACAGCCAGGTGGAGCTTCACTACTCTGAAAAACACAGCTATGCTTTATGCACTCAGGATAAGCAGGTAACTGGTATTTTCCTTCAAGACTTTAAAGATAAGAGCAATTCTAAGGTCAAACTGAGGCACCCAAGTCAGAAAACAGGATAAAAAGTAACTTGAGTTGTCTATCCATTTTGGAAAGTCTTCATTTATTGTAGTGATTATTTAAAGCATACACTATGGTATCAAAAAAGCCGTAACATGCAGACAGGAGACTTTTTCAGGAGATTTAGCAGAAGCAAATGTAGATTTACAATTAGCTTTAATATAATACTACTTAAAAGCTGATAGCAGATCTCAAGTTCACTTTTGATGCTTTGAAAGAACATGTATGCACATGGATTGTTTGGGAGTTTAAGGCAATTTGCATATTAAGATAAAAAAACATTAGATTTTTATGTTGTGCTCAAAACGTTAGCTGAATTGAAACCATTTACACATACTTCATCTCAAAGGACTGAGAGTCATAAATAGCAGCTGCTCCTTGATAAAAATACAGTCCTGAGAACAAGCTAGTAGCAATGCTTAAGCTATGACATCTTCCATGTCAGAGTATAAGCTATTTTTGCAATAAGGAGCAGTATTTACCAGGTGTTCAACAGGCAAAGGCATTCTAAACATGCAATAGCTCTCAACAGAAGTCTGAAATTACTTCCAGTATCTTGCTTACAATAGTTTATTTGTACACTGCAGAAAGATCAAGAAATCCTGCTATGCATTTGTGATCACTAATATTTCAAACACAACAACCAAGGGATACAACATAAGGACAGGCAGCAAAAGGTGTTTTACAAAAAAAAAAAAAACACAACCCAAAACAAGAGTCTTTTAGTAATTGGTTAGATTGTTTGCAAGGTAATTGGAATACTCTCCCCCCAAAAACCCCCGGGAATTATTCCCCATACTATACCTATCATATGACCAAACAACACTGGAGTGTTTAAATTCAGTGCAAGAAGAGTAATTTCAGGACATTTAATTTCATTCTAAACAAAGGCAAAAGTTTATCTATATAGACATCCAAACGCCAACATATTTGGTACAGTGTAATGAATTACATCCATTTCACCCTCAGAGGTAATGCTCTTGTAGTGCTCACCTGCATTCCACAAAAAAAAAAGTGTTTGAAACAGTGTAGTATGGTAGACTCAACGCTTTAAAAAAATTTATTCAACTGGAATTGGAACTCCCTAACATTCACAATATAATTTAGAATGCACTTGTTACATGAAGAGCAGATAAAAGGACTTAAAACAGTTTCACATACCAGTTAAGATATTCCACATGCTCCTTCCCCACCTACAATACTGACATCTTGGTTGTATTTTTTTTTTTCCTTAACAAATACTCAGAGTTCAACTTGTCTACCTGCCTACCTCCCCCATTTCTACAGTAGACATACAGTGACAACGGTGAGAGGATATGGGACACTGTCTTATTCAGTGTTTGGACCCTGGAAAGGAGTAGGCCTAGCTATGAAATCGAGTCTGACGATGAGCTGAACATGAAGCACTTCAGCAACTGAGGCAAAGCCGCTCTCAGGAAGAGCTGTATCATCACAGAGAGAGGAAAACATCGGTGGCTGAACTGAGGGGAAAGGGGGAAGTAGCCTAACCACATCTCCCCAACAACCCTCAGCTTTACAAAAAGAGTTCAAGAACAAACAAAATCGGTTGTCTGCAAAGTGTGCAGGATTAAACACCACATTAAGATGACCCACTCCAAATCCTAGATCGTTTGTCAACACTTAACAGGTCTTTAGCCATGCACGGTATGCATATATTGTACAGACTGCCTAACCCCTTCCTTCCACCTCTTCTTCCTCTTTCCCCTCCCACCAAAAGAATGAAGTTGATTGATTAGAGAGTTTCACTACTGGCTTCCCCATACACTCCCCCTAGTTTTCTTTTCTTTTGAGGGCAGGGGGGTTGTCGAATACATTGACAACTTTCTTTCAAACAATTACCAAATTTTAAAGGGTATGAAGACATTGGTGCATTTAGGAATTTACATATTTGTAAAAAAAACTAGTTATAAAACTGCATTTTTATCACCTAGCACTTTCAAGATTCATTGTTATATTTCACTAATTAATATATTAAATTAAGCCAAGGTTTGAGACTGGAAAAATTCTACTGATCTACTTAAGAACAGAAGAGAATATTTAAAACCAAAAATGAAAAGGTTAGTTATGTTACATTCCAAAATCCACAGCCCATTATATTAAATGCTTTCTTTCTACAGGAATGATGCTCTTTAAAACAGATGATTGCAAATATTTTACTGCTAGACACTCCATTACATTGGATAGTGTGACTGGAACCTGTGGATGGTGAAATCTTGAGGTTTGTCCAAGTTTCAATGTAAGGTGTCCAAGGTCCTCTCCCA
The DNA here is from genome assembly GCA_018881555.1 of Amblyornis subalaris. NCBI lineage: Eukaryota > Metazoa > Chordata > Aves > Passeriformes > Ptilonorhynchidae > Amblyornis > Amblyornis subalaris. Next base: position 5,568,346 of record JACAXG010000013.1, read on the forward strand.
GAACCATGTTTGAAAACAACAACAACAAAAAAAAAAATCACAGATCAAGTTCTTATGACTTTTTTCAATCTTTCCTTGGCTTTCTGTTTCTGGGTGATCTATTCACAGTTTCTTCCTCCTGCAAGAAAGTAATTTGTGTAAACATCCATGAAAGAAAACCTAAATATATCCTTAATAACTATTTTGAGAAAATCTACAAAGAATAATCTACTTTCACTTCTACATTAGGATTTAGTTTTTGAAAGCACCTACTGCTGTAAGTACTTCGTGGCAAACAGGCGAATTTCCTGTTTTCACAATCGATGTACACAATTTGTTGGGAGTGCTCAACAGCTTCTGCTGCTCGGAGAATCCTTTAACTTCAAGCAACACTCCACCCATTTTTAAGTCAGCCATTGTGTCAGTGTGGAGCACTTAAGGTCACATCCTGACTGCACACAAAGCTGAATAAGCCTTTTGCCTCAAGAAGATGCCTTCCAACAGTTCCACTCCTCTCTCAAGGCAGGCTCTACAGCAGTCCCTTTAGCAGGGTGCCCAACTCTGCTAAAGTCAGCTACAGCAATTCATATTCTCCAGGGTGATTAAGTTTTCCAAAGTTCTAACACTGGGAGACAGTGTCACATGAGCCAGGCTAACTTTTTAACGCTGTAGTAAGGCCTGGTCTACATAACCTATGAAAGAAAATGCACAAGCTTCCTTCAAAGATCAAGCACTCTTACCTCTGATGCAGGTTTCCTGTCCTCTTCCTCCTCCTCTTCTTCCTCCTCTTGACTAGCACTTCCTAGATCAGCATCACTTTTCTGCTTCTCTTCTAAGAGAAATGAAAAAAAAAAAAAAAAAAATCATTCTCCTTTCTGTCTTATCTTCAGTTCACCATTGGCTTTATTCCATATCTGCYAATCCTGCTGGTTTATTCTATTTGGGAGTATATTGTTCAAGATTATCTAGTTTTCCTACCAAGTTTTTCCTCATTTGCTTCCTCCTCTTCCTCCTCATCTTCTTTTTCCCCTTTGTCCTTTTCTTCCTCTTTCTCATCATCCATCACATCAGGCTGAGGAGCATCAGTCTTTTTGTATTCTGCAGCACTTGGCTGTTTCTAAAAGACAATGTCAAACCGAGGCAATTATTTGTGACATTGAGGCACATTTTACTGAATCTCTTTTTAAACATGATACTGATTATCAGAGGAGATGCATTACCTTCCCAGAACAGCAGAAAAGGACAACAAGGAACACTGGCAAAGCCACAGTGAGGATGTAGACTACCCAAAGCCAGGGACGCTCTTCAGCAGCTGCCATCATCTGGCCCACAACACCAGGCTGTAAGATCAAAAGAACTGTCAAATTTCATCCCATACAGCAAGTTGTAGCAGCTAAGTTTAAGCTACAGAATTTTCAAACAGGTTTTTTGCAACTTTAAACATTATATTTCAGACCTCAAAAACAATTAAAGCTAACTAGCTCAAGTACTTTTTCCACAGTTTACAGATTTAGAATTAGGCTAAACAGTCCAAATATCAGAGCAAAAACTCAGAAGAGAGCAGTGAGTACTCTTAGTTACTTATAGCAACCATTACCATACTGTAATTATGAATTGAGGCTCCAATCTGGTTTAGCAAAACCCTCAGCCTTGGCACATACAGGCATATATATATTGACAAAGGCTGTGAGCGAGAACAAAGTGCTTCTACTGTTCCACTCAGCAGCACACAATTAAACCTTCCTCTCTCACCTCCGCAGCACCATCAGCTGCCTTTTTCAGTCCCCATCCATCACTGGCCCAATCATCAGCCACAGCTCTTTCAGTACAGATGATAAAGTTGTCAAAAAAGATGTCAGATGTCATGGACCATAACTCAAGGCCCACAGCACTGAAAGGAGTCATCTTGAAAGGTTCCAAGTCTTCAAAAAAATCTGGGTTTGGGATCTTTCTAGGTTTCCATATACCCTAGAAAAGACAAAAGACATTCAGCCTCACCTACTAGTGAGTAGTTTTCAGCCCATTATGTTTGGAGAGTTTTGGTTTTCAGCCCAAATTTTAGTTTTCAGCCCATTACAAATGGAGAGAAGTAACAATCCATTGCATTTAATTATAACATCTATGGGTGCAACTTATCAGGTTTTAGGAATCAATACAATGAAGTGATGCCTGGTAAGAAAGCACTTTGAATCTGTCCACTTGAAATACTTGTACAATCATGACAGCATTTGAATTCTTAATTACACCTGCTGAATCTAAATCATTCTGCTTTTTGTAAGAGAAATGATGCATTGGCCACCAGATCAAGCAATGAAAACACCAACCTGATAGTTCACGTTATCAATCATAGGAGGCTTCCATTTGCCTTTGTAGTTTGGATTGTCAATCATCGGGCGCTGCCAGGTACCACAGCCAGGAGCTGTCTCACATTTAGGATTTGCAATCTGAGGTGCCTCCCATTCACCATCCATATCTTCATCCCTGAAAAGGGAAATTCAGTTTTGAAGTCCACACCTTCACTTCATACAGAATAAGACTCAGACAATGTCCAGTTTCTGGGAAAATTAAAATTCCTACCACAAAACGGAGATGGTGAAACTTTGTACAGCATGAGTCTGTAGACGAACATACTGCAGAAGGAATGAGGATTTCTAAGACTAACTATGAAGCAGAAGTTCAACAAAAGCCAGTCCCTGAGCACAGCCTCCCCCACTGTCCCTTCCAAGTAAGTACTACTTCAAGGTGCATATCCCTGCCTTGTTCTGCTTAGTCATAGAAGAAGTGAAAAACGCAAGGTCAGTGCAGGACAAGAGTCCTCAGAACAACTCTGTCTTCTACTTTAGAAGCAAAATAGCCTGAATCGCCAACTTTGTTAGCAAGCAACAATGAACTGCAAACGTCAGTACCAAAATAATGAAATCTTTGCTGTCAGTTGCAACATTCAGCAAACTCACCAATCTTCAGGTTTCTCAGCATCAGGGTCTGCTACATACTCTGGCTCATCATCCAGCCAGCCCTCTGGTTTCACAGCGTTTTCATCTGCGATCTTTGCAGGAGCATCCTCATCCCTTGAGAGCAGAGATTACGTATTAACATACACAACAAGAGCTCTTAAAAGTGCTTGAAAGTGAGTATCATTCACAAAGCACAGGAAAAAAGACAAAGCCAGGATCAGTTTCTGATTTAAGGAGTCAGATTTTTCAGTTACCTTATCTAAGCATCACGCAAACAACTACAAACATTTTTCAGTTACACCTTCTGCAGCTCATCTTTTGATCTCATCAAGGATGAAAGCAACAGGTAGCACAGGTATTTCTGTGCTAGGAACAGGAGCACTAAACAGAAATTCCCAGAGGATGTGGAACCTGTCTGCCTTTGCCTACCAAAAAGCTGCTAAGATGCCTAAACTGATTGTGTTTTGATTACAAGGGTGAGACTCAAAACCTTCCATAAGTCATGTGAGAATGAGATTTTGATCAGGACCAAATCATCAGCCTAAGGACTCCCTCAATTCCACCCCTCCAACACCTTACCAGTCATCTGGTTTAACAGCATCTGGGTCTGGGATTTTTGGTCTCTCATCCCAGTCCTCAGGCTTCTGGTCATTTGGGTCCTCAATCTCTCGGGGKGGATTCACAGGAGGAGACATATCATTCAGCAAATTCCCACTGTTAACAACCGTTTGATCAACCAGTATCTCAAAACTGTTGTCAGGATTCAAGACTGTAAGGAAAAAATTTGATGTAGTCATTGCATATACAATACAAAGCACGACTCAAACCATCACTCATCCCCACTGTACAATCCAAGCTACCACCTACCCATCAACTGCTTTAAAGAACTGTTAAGAATCTTTCTCCTTATGCCAAAGTATAACTAGTGATGATGTACCACATCTCACCTTATGAGAAGGAAGACTCCCGGCAGAAGTCCTACTTTAGATACGTTAAAAGCACAGAGGTTTGTAGAGTGATAGAGTGTAGCAGTTACCACAAGAAGTTGATTTTGGCACAGTAAGTATTGCTTTAATAGTAACAATGCATATACTCATATTCTGCTCAAGACTAAGACTTCCTACTACTGACTAACAGGATTTTAATCTCACTTCTTTACCCACTGCTGTCTCTGTAGTAGGAAAAGCTAGATATACTCCTAACTACTTCCTGAAAGATTTTAGTCATAGCTAATATACCAGACACTATTTCAAGAACCCCTGAGTTTGTCTGGTATTATGAAAGCAGAAAAAACCCAAAACAAACAAAAAAACACCCCAACCCAAAACAAACCATGACACCTCTACATCTAAAGCGCAGTGTACCCGACCTCAGAGGMAGCATTCAGGCAGTTTATAAATGCCGATAATTATTTCGGATACACCTAGTTCAAGTTACTCACAACCGCTCTGAAATTCAGTTCTCCTTTAACTATTAAGTCCAAGTCTCACGACCTTTCTTACAGGAATCAAGACTTCCCGGAAGAATGAAATAAACCTCTGTACAGACAACCAGTTTTTGCATTTGAAGCTTTCAAATGCTTTTTAGTTGTATGGTGCATTGGCACAAATATTCAGCTGTTCATCTGGCTCACTTTATGATCTTTTGGTTCAGGAAATGTAGTAGTTATTAACATGCATAATAGTTAATAACTGTCTGTGCATGTTAATAACATAACAGTCACCATACCTAGAGTATAAAGATGAGTTTTCTTATCAGTAAAGTAAGTCTTCAGGTCTGCATCTGGACGCTTTGCGTGCTTCTCCTCATATTTGCCGGTCTTTGGGTTTTTGTGCCGGAAGATGAAGTGCAATTTATAGTCCTCTCCACATTTGTCAGGCCCAAACATTATTGTATACGGAGTTTTGTCATGGAACTGATCCTTTAAAAACAATGCAAGACTTCACTCAACTATTTTGAAATACAACTTAAGTCATCGTCTGGCATAAGAATTCCCAATTCATTAGAAATTGTTCTGCAACTTGGATAAGACACCCATAAAGTCCCGACACTAAAGCTTGTATTCCTCATATAACCCTCTAGAAAAAACACAGGAATTATCCCAGCTACTTCATTTTGCACCTTTGGGCTCTACCTTCCACATGGAAAACACCAGCTATTCAAATGTTATCTGAAAGATTAGTGTGACACCCATAATGTTTAAGTATATCTCTATATTACAATAAAGTATTTTAAAAGCTATCAACATAGAAATATCAGTTACTGGCAATAAAGAATGACTAGCTAGGCCAGTGAGTTTCTTTCACACACAGTGRTAAGTAGCACTAAAAGTTATGAGGCCAAGTCATATTTAGTTTACACTTACGAACCAGGGCACTGCCTCAATCTGAGTCCTAACTGGATATAATCACCATTGAACACTGCAAGTCTATTTGTTCTTGCTAATGTTATCTTAAAATCCAGTGCACATATGAAACTGATTACGCAGCCAAGTGGTCATCTGGGTGTTTGTGGCTGTTTTGGGGTTTTTTAATACTTTGGAAACTGTATTAGTAACACAACTCCAATGAGACTGCCAAAGGAGATGAGAAGGATGGATAACAAGTCATAAAAGGTACATCCTAAAAAGTCTAGGAAAATGGCTAAAGAAAACTCACAGGCTACAAGAGCCTATGCAAGGTGACCTAGCAGTTCAGCTTTGTCTGAATAGGCTACACCACTTTAAGAAAAGTATATGATTAAGAGGACAAAAACCAATTCTTTAGCCTTAGGAGTTGTATCATGGTCTCTTCCATTGACCACAATTTTAAGATAATGCATTCAAGGGTCATTTATGAAGCAAATGGTTCTAAATCACTCGAGTGCAACTGAACTTGTAAGATTGTATCCAGTCCACTCTCTCAAAACTTAAATATACCTAGTAACTCCTAAGTGGGTTCACATGTCAAAGGCAAGTCAAAAAATGCAAGGTATAATTTCAGTTATCTGCACCAGTCTGTTTTAGATGACGAAACACGGAATTTTCCTCCTGCACTGAGTTTCCACAAGAGGTTTCTCCTCATACACCAGCTACTCTCCTAAGCACCTCCTCTTTGGTCCCAGAACCCATGGAAATCTGAAGTACTGCAGAGTTTGGCAAAGGTCTAAAACTGCTCAGCTATTAGGGAACTTGAGAGTTCCCACTCAAGGGGCCATTACACTGCAGTATTTACCCTCTCCAACTGAAAACACTGGGAAAATGAGGAGTGCAAAGTACTTTGGTGATAAGGCCCTACTGCCTTTACTAACGGGGTTTCTCCAGGAAAAAGCAAAATGAAAAAACTGTTCTTTCACAGCTAATACTCAAAGTAGCAGCATTACTCACCAGGTTCAACTCAGGGGTTTTTGAAAGCAGTTTCACATAGGCCCCACCACATTCTATTCCATTTTGGAAGTTTACTTCATACCTAATTTTAGTTTCAGATAGAAGAGCAGAGAGCACATGTTATACATGAGGAAAAATTATTTCTGTAATACACAATTACAATTTTTTCAGTACAAATTAAAAGCAAGACTGTTTTGTTGTTGTTTGCTTTAAATCACCTAGTGAATATTAAAGATATAGATATATAAAGATAAGGACTAAGAAAATATTCACAAGAGCCTAAGAAACAGTAAAAATTGAAGATTTAGAAGACTTAACCTGACAGAAACAATTAAAGAAATTGAGTGCTGGGCTAGAAGATAATGACCTAGAAGTAGAGAGAAGGAAGAAAAAACTTTCCAGTACAAGCCACTTCAAACAGGGATTGAGGCAAACCAGTTATTTTTCCCACAACTACTATGGGTAGACAGACAACTCAATTTGCAAGACTACCAAAGCAAAAACAATTGGACCCTAGGAGAAGCCYCGTTAGGTTTATAAGCATACAACAGTATATTTAGGGCTGCCATGGAGCCTGAAAAAGGCGAAACATCTCTGTCAGGAATGGGCTAAGTATGCTTGAGCCTCTCTCAATGCCAGCAGCTGCAGTGGATGACCACTGGGCTTTATTTTTAGCCTTGTATTTTGAGCCAAAACTGAACAGTGCAAAGAAAAGTGACCAATTAATTATCTTGTGCAAATATGTATTAGTTTACTCTTTGTTTAAAACTGATAACATCGTAATAATCCACAATTCAACTGTTCACACTGAATTCTGTTTTTCCCCTGACTTGCTGGTCTAACATACATGCAAGCAGATTCTTCTACAACAGTCGTGACCAGAGCTATGTAAGGTGTTCATCTTCCATGGCAAATGAACTAAAACAGGGGAAGGAGGAAACAAATGCATCTTCACCCCTCTGTCCACTTCCCCTCAGAAAGAGAGGGCAGTTTACTGCATAACAAAGTGCACTGACCTACATACAGAACAGTTTTCCTCCAAAAGGACAAGGACTTCCACAATTAGCAGTACAAAATTCAGTAGCCTGACCTTGTTACTACAATTAAGTCAAGTGAATTGAAGCCCCAAGACAGGTTACCAAGTCTAGTTTGCACCGACTTCTTCCCTTTTCAGGCTTCGGAAGAACCCATGCTGTTACTAATTCCCCACTTTGGGAACCTGGATTACTATTTTACTCTTACTTAAAACAGTATAATAATAGGTTACAGCAACTTGTGTCATCTAGACCCCCAGTCAACAAAAGCTCAGTTATGGAATTAACCTCAGCCTGCTATCRTGTCACCCTGGAAACAACAGAACACCACGTTATTCTTTACTTACTGTATAATAAGAGGTTTGGTATCAAACACAAATGGCTTGGAAAGTTTGGATGAAATTGCATGATGCTTGGCTCGGGTTACCAATACAAGCCCTTTGTCTCCTGGAAGCTTGGTTTCCTTCATGTCTTGGACCTCCCATTTACCTGGGGAACAAATTGACCAAATGTTAATTTATTTTAAGATCTCCAAGTGGATATTTTGTTTAAATCAGAACTACACTTTACATTGTTAGCGAGGTATATAAACCCCACCCCCATTTTCTACAGTGAAACAGGAAGCTGAGAAATAGAAAAGAAAGGACTTGCACCTCTTTTCATATATGGCAAACAACATCAGAAACATCATCCAAAACCTGGGTTTGACTCACCATCATATTTGGCAATCTCATCATCTGTATCATCCTTCTTGGCTCTGGAAAGGATCCATCTAAAAGACAGACATCCAATGGTTGGAAAACCATCCTTTTCCTGCTCTCCCATACACACTAAAAATCCTGCCCTTAAGATAAGGCAGCCCTTGCTGTCTCATGACTACACCCCARTGTCTTGATCCCCTGAGAAGTTCTATTTCCAAGCCTGCAAACTTTTCTGTGTTTGCCACTTCCCATCCCCAAAGYAGGACCACGGCTTCATGAGCAAGTGTCTTGCTCCTGTAAAAAAACCAGAAGTAGCACCTTACCGCTCTCACATCACCTGAGGAAAGTAAAAAAGCAACATGTAACGGCCTCACCTCCCCCTTGTCACTAGAACATACGGAAATAAGGGTGTAACTCGGCATTTGAGCAGCCAGCCTTCAGAAGTCACTGCTGTAATCCCACCAAACAGCAGCCCTTTGATTCAGTTTTGAGTAACACGGGCTCTGCAGAGAGGGTTTCATTGCCATTCACCATTCTAAATTATCTGCTGTACTGAATCATCCTTCAGATTATACTCACCCATCCAGAGTTCCTTTATCAAAAGATTCTGCAAAATACACTTCACCAGTTGGGACTGGAGGCCTGTAGGTAACCTATTGGAAATGAGGGACATTTATGCACCTTTCAAGACACATTCTCTGCTCTACAGAAATACAGGCATGTAAAGCTCACACTCCCTCCTCCACTCAACTGTAGTTCACCAGGACATTCTTGAGGTATAAAATAGAGAAGTTACGTAAATGTTGCTGCTTGTGGCAAGCTGTTGTGCTCGTCTGCAACTAAAACTCAAGTATATACCTAGCTGGAAATACTAGCATTAACTACTGAGTCACATCATAGATTTCAAGGTTAGATCTAAGTCTTCTGGAAGAACATGGGGGACATGAGAACAGGAACAAAGCAGCCTACCTTAATCCCAAGCCCTAGTCCCAGATAACATCTTTAATAACATTACAACATATTAAAGGTTAAGAAAGTAAAGACAACTCTAATCAGACTCCCATTAACCACAACACAAGCAGTATTCAATTGTCGTAAATTCCATGCCAAACCTTTGGAGCTGGAGGAGGACTGCTTGTTTCAGACTTTGACTCTTCTACCTCCTCAATACCATCGTCCAAGTCATCCTCAATATCAACTACATCATCAGCATCACTGTCTTCATCCATATCATGTGCCTGGACAGCAAGGATCCCAAGGGCTAGCAGGGTCACACACAGTAGCCATTTCAGCTCCATGATCTGAGTAAATAAGACAAGGCAAAGAGGTCAAGCCAGCACTGCACACAGAGCAACGCGTTGTTTCTCGGTACAAAACCAAGCATCCAAGGCAACAGGTGAAGTGCAAACTTATCTTTTCAGCTCTGTTATTTACTTCATCTGTCTGAGATAGCTCTAAAAGCTGGAGAGGAACACAACATAAAGCTAAGTATTTAATACAAAACAGATGTTAACTGAGTAGAGAACCACATGTACATGTTCTGCAGATCATGTTGCAGAAGTGTCATGATTTTGCTCTTACACCACTACAGCCCACAAGCTGGAGAGCAGACATGTACATGACACCACAACATATGTGGCTGTAAAAGCCTAAAACGAAAATCTATTTTGTGCTTATGAAGGACTTTAAATGCATTATGCAGAAACTCAAGCTTCCATTCAGCCCAGAAACTGAAATACAATTTTCTAGTTTTTTCAAGCAGAGAGTAACCTGCGGAGTAATCAATCCTCATCTCCTGTTCAATCTATTTTTTTATCCTTTCAGCTGTGGAACTCTGGTGTTTTCAATCATCAAACCCCTGCTCCAGGTTTTATTCTGGAATTATTGCCAACAGTCATTGATACCACTGGCAGATGCCTATAAGCAATTGAAGCTACTGAGGCAGACCTAGGGGAAACTGCCACTTGTTAAATTAGAGATTGAAAGAAGGGAATTGAATCAAGACGACCAAAGAAAGAGTAGCTGTTAACTGAATCCTTACAGAATTAAAACATCACACTTAAACTAATTCATAAGGTACTCAGCACACTCACACCTAAGACATGGTAGACATTGGCAAGCCACAGCTTAAAATATCTTGTAAGTAAAATGGGTTTCTATTTGAATTTTCTCCTAGAAAAACAGCAAATCACTGCACCTTTAGCTTGATACACTCCTAGAACACTGCTCAGTTTCATCTGCCCAAAAACTCCACAACAACATCCTGTGCCTTACTCACCTTTTCTCCTTTGAAAGCCACTCCAAATTTTTCTTCCAAAACCAGAGTTGTAACTGAGACTGATTTTTTTGAAAACAAGCATAAAACCAAACATCTCCTCCTCCTTCCCTTATACTCCTACCTCAGGCTGTAGCCCTGCAGACATTCAAACATAACTCAAGCAGAGTTAACAGTGCCTGTAGGGGCTTAAGATCATGCTAGAAAACAAACTTTCAACTTTCCAAAGCAGGTTGAGGCAACTAAAAGAATTTACATTCTCAAAGGCTTATCAGCACTGTCCAATATTSCAAAACTATGCCACATACCAGATCTACCATTCTTAGATTATTCTTTAACTTACTTCTAATGACAGAGGGGATGTTTATAACTACAATAAGATGGTATTTTAAAGACTTCGGCTGAGGTCTTGGCCAGTTTGTCACTACAGCAACATGCAACTGCAGCCAGTTTTCCAACAATAGTGATGGCCTTGAGGATTATTGTCTAAATGCATGTGCACAGACCTACCCCCTCAGTTCAGGCAACTTCACCCAAATACCTCTGAGCCAAAAGGACAATCATTCCAGAAGGAATAGCTGACAAAAATTTTCAAGGGCTGTTATATATGAGCAAAGCTTGTTTGCTTAATGCACAGTGTACAGCCAAAACTGAAAACAGTTTCAGACCTTGTAACAGCTCACAGCTTTTAGTGTGAGAGCCACAACCCATAACCAAGGAACGAAAATGGCCGAGCAAACATCAGTACCCTTGGAGCTGCAAATTCTTCTTGCACAGATAAGATGTTCTCTGAATAAACTCATGCCCACCCGCATAAAACCAGTACAGAAACAAGAGCCTGAAATTTCATCTGAAACAGTGATCTTTAGAGCTCTGGATGTGCCCCGTGTGACCAAAACAACCACAGATGAGATAGCACAAAAACACCTTTCCATGGAAAGGGTTCCATTTTGTCTTACCCTACCAATATGGCCTCAATATGTACTTTTTAAACAGAGCTAAATTCAGGAAGATTATACAGATTTATAACTGCTTTCAAATTATACTATGCAGTCATGATTTGGAAAATGATACAAAAAAGTTAATCTTAAAAACATAGCAAGGTTAAAAATGAGCCAATTCTCTCCTCTCCTAAAAGGAAGGAGTTTCCACACCCTTCCTCCCAGACTTGTGCAAAGGGTATTAATGGTTTAGCATGCAACTAATCCTTTAAGTAATCTCACCCCTAGCCAACCAGCGTTAAAGTTTTGGTGAAAGAATTAAATCAACCCCCACAACTTTCCTGCCAGTACTGACTCCATATGTGATAATTACCTACTTCACAATCCCACGTCAACTATAACCCTTTGGAAGTATTTGTTAGCAGCAAACCRACTTTGGTGAATGCTCACACCCAAGTGGCAAAGGCACATGGCCTCAAATTCTTCTGCCAGAGCAACTCAGTGAAAACAGACAATTCCGCCAGGGACCACACAGCACAGGTAGAAACTTTGCTGCTGCACATCTGTGCTCCTGGTACAGCCACAGGTATCTACTCTGCAGGCCTACATTTATCAGTCAATTCTCTGTCTGAATTTGAGACCTCGCTGAACCTCATTTCAAGGGAGAAGTACTTCTCATCAAGTTCCCAAGCAAGCTTCACCCCCAAAAAACAGAAAGCTAAAAAAGCCTGAAGAGAAGCTAATCCAGCTTCATGTCCTTACCTCTTTATAATCATTGGCAAGCAGTTGTCACAGGTTTATATCCCTACAGAAAGCTGCTTAGGACACTTCCTACATATTAAATCAGTCCCAAATTGAACATAAGCTACCATTCATACACCTTGAGCACAGGCTGGTAGCTGCTTCTGCAACTGCCAGTTATCATGCCAACTCCTTATTCTGTTTAACCTGTAACAATATAAAAAGCCAACTAAATTATAAAAAAAAGGCACTATGTTTTCAGAAGAGCAATTTAACTGAGGCACACGTTTTTGGTATTCAAAAAGCTACTTCTATCCATAATGGATGTACTGCTACAGGAGAAAATTTCAAATTCACTTTACACAATCCTTAGGGACACAACATAAACACAATTATGCCCTAGTAAATTAGGTTATTCCTAAACAGAAGAGGAGGGGAGGAGGAGAGAGATGAAACTCAAGTTTTATACGAAACAGGAATAAATCAATTTTTCAGTGGAGCTTTTAAGTTGCTGGCGACTACAGTGTTCAATTAGTCACCTAAAATGTAGTCCAACCTTCAGACGCCCAGCCACCTGGGTGGCTGTTATGATCAGACTTCTCCCCTGAAGAAGTGTCCAATTTCCAAGCAATTACCATCGTTAGCCATTTTCTACTCTGCCTGCACTTCCTTCTTCAGGTTTAACTGTGCAATATTTCTCAAGGTTGGAGTATTTCTGATCATGCAATTGCCGAAAGCCATTAACAAAGGAACATTTTCATAATAGGTGAGAGCTTCTGACGTCTCCATTCTACTTCAGTGCAACCATCACTTTCACCATAACAACGTTTCAAGTCAGAGATAACAAACTCCATCTATCTTTTTATTTTTAAAAAAAGGTCTTCAGATGCTTAGACACTGGCACACCACTCAGATCGAAGGGAAAACTACTGCAGTGTAATCCAAAAGTACTAACTGGGAAGAGAGTTCAAGGCTGCCAGTGCTACAGATCACTTGTTTTCTCTCTCACACACACCCACGGCCAGCTTCTACACCAGAAAATTTCAGAGGTGACATTTAAGCACTGTTCACCTGATGGTCAAAAGGCTGCAACATTTTACCCCAGAATTTACAAGACCTATAGCAGAGCACTGAAAACAGACTCCTGGAACAGCGGCACTACACAGACTACTTTTTACAAAGTAAAATCAAAACCAAATTGGAGTGAGATTCAGAAACAGAATCAGCTTCTTGCCTCAAAAGCAGCACTTTTAACATATAGGGCTAAGCAATTGCTACCTTTGGAGTTCAAGGCTTTCGAGAAAGTCATGYAGCTTCAAAGACTGATTTTTACTTAGGATTCTCCTTTCTCTGGGCATAAAGGGGAAGTTCTTCTTAATTATTGGCACAACACTGGAAGCACTTGTACAACAGTCATCACTATTCTCCCTAACATACCTGTCCTGTGGGGAGACAGAGAGTGAAATAGCCCCCAGAAAATATATTCAAGTCCTTTGCTATCATTCTTCCAGAACATACTGTTTAGTAACTTCCCTGTCAGGTCAAACAGAGCCTGCAAAACCAGTTTAATCATCTCCTTGGTTACTAATCTATTTCAGTGGTTCATCAAGCCAGTTCCTAACACAGCATATTTCAGAATGTATAACTATATTTAAATGGCTACTGGCCATCTAGTTTACTACTTACTCTTTTTTAAAAAGAGTTAACAGTCAGACTAAATAGAGCTTATTAAAAGTCACTTACTACAAACTACACCTTGGCAATTTAACTGGATGAGCATCAGTGGTTTCTACTTCAGCAGAACCTGAAGTCTCAGCTGAGTGACTCAAGCATAGAAAGGGCAAAACCCGCTAGCAAAGCCCTGTGTTCCAAATACTGGGTTTCAGGGTGGTATTTACAGCGGAAACACACCAGTGCAAACAAGCACAGTGCAGCCTCACGCAAGGCAAGAATTAGGGAAGAAAAATTTAAAGTCAAAAATAAAGACAATTCATCGCAACACAAAAAAAAATTGCAAGAAGACAGGAACAGAAAGGCTGGGATACAGGTATCCATTTTCCCTCTCAAATGGGAACTTCGTGGGTTTTGAGCAAAGGCTTGGTTACCCTTTGTGGGAGTTTCTGAAAGTCAGAACTACTGAAGAGCAGAGGAAATCTCTTCTACATCTCACAATCCCTCTGCCTTCCACATCCTGCCTCCTCTGCGGTGCCTGGGTAACTGTTTACACAGCCTCATGATGAACCAGCAGCTGGTTTAAGATGGCTCGAAGTCCTTCTGTCATGTTATTTTAACCCTGAATCAATACCCAACGCCAAACCAGCAGCAAAAGCAAAAAAAGGGTTGTAGCGGGTAAGAGTGAAAGTAAGTAGCCAAGGACAAAGGAAATAAAGCTGTTGCCTGCAGAGCCAGTTTAGTGCCACAGTTTCAAGTGCAGCTCTGTCACCTGCACCTGCCTCATCTGTCTTTAGGCAGACTTGGGGGATGGACACTATGGTGAAACTGAACTGTGTGGCCAAACACTGTAATTTCAACAACCAGTACAGTACCTCAGCACCTCTCTAAGGGGGACATAATAAAATTAAGTTCATACATATGCAACAACTCAAATAATGCAGACAACACTTTTTCCCCTGAAATACTGTTTTTCAGCTAGACACCTTCCAGCATTGTGAAGATTCTTTAACACAAGTCAATGAAGAGCAGACAAGGCTAAAGCACAACCACCTTATCAACAAGAGACCAGAGGCAGGAACTCTGTGGGGGTGGTTTGTCCCCCCTGACCCCCATTTTTTTTTTCTTAAGGGAGGGGTGGCTAGGATACACYGCTACACGAGGAAGAAGTGTCCTGGAAAGGACTAGCCAAACCTCTCCTCGAGAGGCCCACAGAAAAAGCTGCCTCCTGTTTGGGTTGTAGAGAGCACAAACCAGGCAAGGGATTAGGTGTGAAAGGGGACAGCAACAAAGCTTGCTTTTAATAGGCATTTCAAATATGCCAGTTTCTAAAAATAATGTACGACAGTGCAGACATAGTACAGGAGCAAACAGCAGATACTGTTTGTCAGCAGAGATATCCTTCCTGCAGAACTGGAAGTCCTTGGAGGGTAAAGACAGAACCGTGAGGCTTTTTGACCATAAAACAGATGGGCTGCTAGGAAAATTGCATTAGGTGGGGGCAGATCTGGAGGCACCCCAAGATCTTTCAGACCATCAAACCTAGAAATCAATTCCAAGTTTGCCCTGTTACAGAATTGATTCCAGCAAGAACAGGCTCCAGCTATGATTATTACCAGAGGCAGAAAATCAAAGGCCAGAAAAGGAAGTAAAAGGCAGGCTAAGTACAAGCCACAGTGTACCCTCAAAAAAGGATTTATTCATTTACTCGGGGGGAAGTGCTGCAGCACACCAAATCAGAGGGTAATCTGACGGAAGTTGCAAACTTTCTTACTATTTTACATTAGATTACCTTCCTAGGAGGGCAGTGGATCCCAAGAAGCAGTTTACATCTTATATACAGCTTGTGATGTTGTCTGTGAATCGTAAAAGTGTCTTCTTCATTATATATGTATTTTTTTAAAAACTAGAAATACTAAAATTTAATACAAACACGAAGTTTTACTCAAAGCTTTTCCTAGTTTTATCAAGTGTTTTGGATAAGACCATCTAATATGGCCAAATTAACAGTAAGGTGGTCTTTGAAGTGAGCTATGTCAGCATGAACCTAGAGTAATATATTTCAATCTATATTTAACCATTATTTTATCTGCRTTAGCTCATAATTATTATAGTCCTGCTATCTCCTTGCAGGAGTTTAGCAACAACCAAAACCACAACGTGCAAAATTGTCCCATAAAACCCATGTGTTAACCATGCTTACTTGACGACGTTAAGTAAACACACTGCATTTAGAAATACATTACATGCCTAGAGACCAGTTTTCAGACATCTAACATGCTCTAAATAAGTTCCAGAAAGAGTTTTCCAGGATGCTCTACAGAAGCTCTGCAGCATTAATTAACACTCATCATATTGAAGTCTGGACCTTTACCATTACTTCTGCCATTAATACACATCTGCTTTCCCTCACAACCAAATCACCTGCAGTACTTCTTTCTGCAGCCTAGAAAGTTCTTAACCACAAATCTGCATGTGAAAGTTCACTCTTCAGAATCAGTAGAGATATGAAAGCAGTGGGCTGTACATGCTTTAATTCAAAGAGGTAGGGTTTTTTGTTTTAAAAGCACAGAATAGAATCCTCAGGCAGAAACTAGAACTGAGGTATCATTTATACACTATTGGAAAAATACACAATGCAAACAATATTTGGGTGGCAAAAATCAAAGCACGCATTTTAAGTCCCTCAAATTCTCAGATCTTCCTGCTGCAGATGCCTCGCCTGCACTTCACCTGTTGGGCCTCCAGCTCCGTGCCCTGAGCTCCCCCTTTCCAGAGGCTTCTCCTTCCCCTCGCACAGCCCCAACCAGGCCCACGCCACGCTCCGCACCTGTTCTCCCTTTGCGGGGCTTCATGCGGAACACGTTAAAGATTATTTCCGACACTAGAACACGCAAACAGATAAAACCTAAACCACACGCTGCCCACATCCACCTCCGACCCTCGCCTCCCTCCCGGTTCCAGCCCGCGGCCCTGGCACCAGCCGCTGCCCAGAGCGGCGCTCCCAGAACTTACCAGAAGGGCCGCCGCTCCCCCCAGGCCGCTCCAAGCCCTGCGGGTGCCGAGTGGGACCCGGCGCCGCCACAGCCCCGCGCCCGCCGCCAGGGCCTCCCCGGGCCGTCCCTCTCGCCCTGGCTCCCGGGGGTTCCCGTCTCCTCCCAGACCCGGGACCATGCGCGGGCCGCCCACCCCCCCAAGGGCCCAGCAGCGCACCGCCGCATGCCCCCCGACAGGCCCGGCTCGCCCGCCGCCTCACCCTGCGGGCGGGTCTGTTGCCCGCTCCCGCGCCCCAATGTCCCGGAGCCGCAGCGGCTGTGGAGGGAGAGCACGGACAGACGGACGGACGGACACACTCACCCTCCGCCGCCCCGGCCACCGCCGGGCTCCCCTCACCTCCGTCACGTGCCCGCGCGGCCGCCGCCGCCGCCCGCCCGCCCTATCTGCCGCGCGCCAGCCCCGCCCCCGCCTCACCGCGCTCAGCCTCTCCCATTGGCGGATAGGGGGCCCGCGCGCCCACCCTGCCGCCAACTTTGCGTTCTGATTGGCTAAAGTGGCCGCCGCTCAACGGCCGGCCCGCCTCAAAACACGCCCCCAACGGCKCTGCCCTTCGTGGAGCCCTGTCATTGGTTGTCCGGGTTGCAGGAAGTGCCAGGTGATTGGGTGGTTAGGGGAGGCCGTTGGGATGTGGGCGGGGTCCCAACGGGTCTCGCGCCAGGGGCGCTGCGGTGGCTGACAGGGCGTTGCGGGCGGTAGGGGGCGGTAAGGGGCGGTAGGGGGCGGGGCCAGCACCGCCGGACGCCGTCCTTGCGCCCCCCCACCCCCTGACGCCCCTCACCCGCCGCCTCATAAATACCGTTGTATTAAACAGCAAAGCCACCTTTATGTCTTCTCGTTCCTTTGCTCCTTAGAAAAGGTTTTCAGGTTTTTCCTCGCTTTTCGGAAAGTTTAGTGTATCCGGTGGTTTTTTGCTCAATTACAAGCCGAGGGTTTAATAAAATGGTGAGCAGTGACACATGCTCCAGTGTGTTTGGAACATGGCAGTGCTGCTCAGCAGCCACTTGTCCAAAGGCCTTGTGTAATTCCAGAACCTTTAGGTTGTGCTGTATTTCCAAAATGAACGTAATGTAGTTCTGTAAAGGTGAAATACCGTGTAAACGTTCAGTGTTTGTACATCAAACTGGTATGGAAACACAGGGAAATGCAGAAATAACTGTCCCTGCTGTGCCGAGTGGGACGGAGAGCCGAAGGAGGTGCTGGGTTTGATGGACCACACGACCCTGGTCAAGATTAAACTTGGGCAATCCCTGTGTCCCACCGCGCGTGTGGCCACGTGGGAGGACAGGGAACACGGCCCCACAGTGAGGAAAACAGACTCCAGGTACCCTGGAAGTCCCAGCACCTTTGAGTTGTCTCTGAGCTGCTCCAGCTAAGAACAGCTCAACGGGAAGCTGCGTCTGAACCACCCAGTTCAAAGCAAGCTCCTGTGTGGTCTGTGGGCTGCAGCCTATTCCAGGAGATAGGACGTGTTCCGTAGGAATAACAAATCCAATATTACTAGGAGAGACAGGAAAAAGTAGGAAAGGAAAAGGGGATGTTTTTTTCCTTTGTAAACATAAATCTGTTTTGAGTTGATGCAATGAGTCAGCAGTATAAGTTTCCCCACAGAGAAAATTCCACCGTGTTAGGACAAAGCAAGCAGGGCCCCAGCATTCAGAAATAAGGCTCAGCATAAATGAAATCAGCAAATCCCTGCTTGCACTGAAGTTTGGGATCAAACACATTTTTCCAGAAAGACACCAAGCTGGCTCCTAAACCTCTCTGTTGAGCTACACCCAGAGAATGAGCAGAAGACACAGACAGGCAGAAAAACAGCCACAAACAACAGGCAGCACAGGAGATACCGAATGCTTAAAGATGAACCTAAAAACACCATGGAGAAATATTTTGAAGAGTAACAAAGCAGTGCATTTTAGCAAGCTCTCTCAATCTAGGCAAACCCATTTTTCCCACCAAATATCTTTCAAGCCTTTCTTTTGAAACTGGTTATTAACTCCAACACAACTGCAGGACAGCATAATACTGCCGCTGAAATCACAGAATCACCAGGAAGTCAAATTATGCACACACGCCTGTCACGCATGCTTCCCCTTTCTCTCCCACCCTTTCCCAAAAAAGAAAACATTCCTTCCTTTTACAACCTGCTGAATCATGGCACAGGCAGGCAGCCCTAGAACTGGCTCCTGCCTGTGCTGCTTTGTCATCGAGGGGAACAGAGCAATGTAAGTAAAGGAAAAAAAAAAAGAACCTGCGAAAAGCATATCCTACACAGAGATTTTTGAGATGTTTGAACTCAGATAAAAGGAATATAGAATCAACACAAAAGAGAGATAATCCAGAAGGAAAATAAGAGGGGTGAGTAAAGGAAACAGAAGAAACATGCACAGAGATTTAACTGCTTTGGCAGCCAAGAAGATGGTATTTTTAGACTATGGACTGCCAGGGCGGGGAAGATGAAAGAAAGAGGATGGCAGATACCACACGACAAACATAACTTTGTCAAGAAAAAACATTTTGGTGTGTTCAGGCTTTATTGCAGCAGATTTGCCTTGTTCCACTGACGAACACTCAGGGAGCGTGTCGTTCTCTGACTTTGGCGGTACAGTTGGAAAGATAGAAATCAGGCAGTGTGGTGAGACTGGCAGAGCCCGAATATGCACACCTCAGAGGTGAGAGGCAATCCTCAGTTTATAAGTGCACTACAGCTTTGAATAATTCCATGTTGGGAACTTTTCTTGTCTCGAGTGTTACCAGACAGAGAAACCTCATGCACTTTCCACTGGTACTTTCTAAATTCCCTCTAACTCGATCTCCAAAGAATTCTTCCTTCCTTAATCCCTGCAGGGCATTGCCACATTGCTAGAGTTCTCCCTGCGTTTCAAGCAGTAGTAGTACATCTTTTCAGACTTATCTTCTCTGGAAAACTGGCAAGAAGTGAGTGGAAAATCCAGCAAGTCAGAGTGACAGGACAGGAGGGACACCACACTGGCAGAGAGCAGACAGCCAAGGCAGATGACCAACAGGAAAACACTGACTTTTGCTCTTTCAAACTTTGAACTGCAGGAGGGAAGGCAAACTCATATCTCTGTACGGGGCAATGTCCATGCACCCTGGAATGCTTTCCATGGAAAACACATTTCTTTACAAGGACATGTCTGGAGAGCATGCTTGAGAAAAGGATGGGAAAAGATGAACAGACATTATCAGAATGGGGGGGAGGATAATTGTCTAAAATGGAAATAACGAGGTCCTGCCATTTTCAGAGCTAATAAACACAAATTCAAGAAGTGTTATAAAGTTATTGTAATAAGATGAAGCAGATAAATAGAAGAAAAGAACAGAGAAGCAGTAGTGGAGCACTCATAGGTGGATGGAAGGAGACAGGCAGACACAGTACTGAGGTGGAAGAAGATAATTCATCCACCTGATACCATTTGCAAAAGCTGGGAAGTGTCCCTGGGAACAGGAACTTTACAGAAAACTTCTGGGACCCAGAAATTCAGAATTATCCAAGACAATACAGTAGGTGCAGGTTTAGCCTGGACATAAGGTAGGGAAATCCTGATGGTTTCTATGGGTTGTACACAGCTTTCCTGGCTCCCACAGGCATTGCACCAGTTTACTGGGCACCATTTGGATTCTACTGTGCCCCTTTCCACCAGTTCTTTCATAGATCTGATGTAGATTTGCTGGAGAGTGGCACTCAAATGCCCCCAGAATTGTGTCCTACCTTAGGGTCTCACATTTTAGGCATTTTTACCTGAGTATGGTTGCAATGCATGCAACAGGAGTTATTCCCTGAGTAGGGAAAAGCCGTTTACCCTTTGAATTTAAATACAGCATCCTCCAACCGGCTGAAGACCTGCTGGCAACAGCAACAGGCTGCCACCACCTTGGTGTCCTGAGGGCATCAGCAATGCCCAAAACCTTTTGCAAAGAAGAAAATGCTCGATCCCCACCACTCCCTGAGAGCCAGAGCACAGAGAGGAGCTGTGAGTGTTATTAGCAGCAAGGCCAAAAGAGAGACACTGAGCTGAAATAGAATCTTTCCACTTTAGCTCACACGTTTCAGATTCACCAGAGCAGAGTGACTGACAATAGCTCCCCCAGCTGCTCATGGCTCTACGATAATTCCTCAGTGATAAACTCCTGTGAGTCAGTACCACCTTGCATGGTACAGCCAGAGGCTGTCTGGCTCAGGGCTTGTGCTTTGTTTGTTTGGAAGTGGTTGTTTTGCCGAAGAAGTTTTTGTTTGTTTGTTTTGAGGAACAAAAAATAAAAGTAAAAAAATTAATTTTTCAGTGGTCAAATTTCCAAATGTTTTAAGTTTTGAATGATTTGACTGATTGGTTGTGATTATTGGCAACTGAAATTCCATTAAAATGTAGAACATCCCAGGGAGAAAGGAAAGAGGTAAATGGGTTTGTTATTTAGGGGAGAGAGGGGCAGGATGATGTCCAGACTGACTCTAGGAAGTAAGCAAGGAAGGAAGAAAGGAAAGATTTTTTTGCCCATAACAACATTTGATTGCTGTGGGGCACGGCGAGGAGCCCCCTGTCCTATGGAGCCCCCTGTCCCATGGCCAGGATTGCCCAGGAGCCCCCCACCCACATCCCACTCATGCTTTGGCTTCAGGGGACACAAACTCTTCCAGCCCCGCACGAGAAGCCAGACGTCTGGAGCAAGATGCAACCTTGGGCTCACTGAGCTGGCCTCAGCACAGTGCTCCCCCTCAGCCTCCTGCATTCCCCACCACGTCCTCTTCAAAAGCAGGCAAAATCACGGTCGGGCTGCTGCATTCCAGACATGCCACGTAAACAGCACAAGGCCACCACCTGGAACCCCTGCCTGTCCTAATCCAAATTTACTGAAGTCAATAAAGAAGGAATTAGCAGCACTTAACTCAGTAACCTCTCCAGACCAGCCACTCTGCGACTTGCAATCRTCAGCTCCTGGAGCTGAAGAGGCTGGATAACAGAAAACATACATTTCAGTAATTTTAGGGGGTCTTTGTCTATGTCTGACCAAAAAACCCTCACCACTTTCTTCTTTTAAGGAAGACAGAAACCCAGATGTGGTTGGTGCTCTGCACGCTGGCTTTTGATCCCTATTTTTTATACTTCCCTACTGTTTTCACTTAAATCTTGCATGTGGTTTTACACTGAGCCTCTTTCTCTTTCTATTACCAGCATGCCACCCTCCATGTGGCTTCCTCCTGTGTACTCGTGTGGCTGTGCCGCGGCTGGTGTTGGGCACCTGTCCCAGCTGCAAGCAATTCAGCTAAAAGACACGTGGTTTGATCTCTGCTGGATTAGCAGAATTGACTTTTTTAGGAGCAGCACAGATGTAGATGTGCCTGAACTACTTTTGAAATTGAACGTGTAACACCCAGTGCAACTGCTGATGAAGGCAGCTTGGTGCTGAAATACTCCACTGTCAGAACGGTTCAGGTGGTACATACATCCTATTCAGTTGTCCCTGGTATGGAGCATCATCTTCTGGTGGATGGCCCACATGGAAAACTGAGCTTGACAACATCTTAAGAGCTCTGTAAGTCAATAATGTGCAGGAGGGACTTACTTCTGAGAAAGAACCCTCCCAAGGAAAAACCTCTTCCCGGAAACAGCTCCTTCCCCATCGTTTCTGAGATGGGAGGAGCAAGTACCCACAGGGAGGGTCACGGCACAGCTGCACTGTGGCCACGGTGGCTGCAACCAGCCAGCCAGGATTTCATGCGCACTCACTGTATCCCTAATAACCACTGGATCGTAGATTGGAGCTGCAGGGTAGAAGGACTTTGCACATTTAGCTCCCTCTCCAAAAACAACAGCAGTGCTGCAGCTGCTTAAGGGATGTGGTCCATGCCGGGGCGGGATCCACGCCTATGCTCTCCCCAGGAGGGTTTCAGCAGATGGCAGGGCAAGGCAAGTGTGATGTACATCTATTTTGCAAAGAAAATTGTAAGAACATTGCTCTCTTTGTAAGCTGGAGTCTCCTGTACTTTCCTACGGACAGCAAAGGGGGCTGGACGAGGGGACTATAAGCAGGCAGATTATAGTCAGCAGAGGGAGAAGCTCYTTCTGCTCGTTCTCCCAGGGGCAGGTCCTGCGAATACAGCCGTTCCCGACCGCAGCTCCCCGCTGCCTTCTGGTGGCAAAAATGCATTATGGATCTCCCTCGCGGCCCGGGATTCTCCTTCCAAGCCGGCGCCAAGGCACGTGTACAGGGCGTGCGGTTTGGGGCCCCGTCTCAAACCCTTCCCGGCCTCGCCTGCCCTCCCCTCCCTGTAGAGCCGTACTGAAATTCCGCCTCTTTTCTGCAGAAAAAGGCTCCATTCTGTGCCAGGAAGGAAGAGGATAAGCAAACCCTGTGTTTTGAAGGATCCAACTGTGCCTCCAGAAATAAGATGTGTCTCCAGCGTTTCTCCGCCTCTCAGGAGCTCCCAGCTCCTGGCAGCCGTTTGCCAACATCCCCAAAAAGTGCAGGCACCTCCGAGGCTCTGGATGCCCAGGGTTAGCTGGTCAGAAATGGTGAACAGATTTCCATCCCCGGTTGCTGGGAGCAAAGCAGCCAGGAGTGAAGGGCTTATAGGATTTGCTGCTGCTTGTATTTGTGATAGACATCTCCTAGGAAAGGATTAGCTGCGGGGTCCGGAGGTGGTCCCGCGCCTGCCTGGCCTCCGAAGCCCAGCAGGAACAAAGGGTGTGCTGAGGACTTTATCACTGCCGGAATGCCCTGCTGTGCCGAGGGATGGCAGCGAGTCGGCACAGATGTGGCAGCAGGATGAAGAGGAGGACCACGGCAAGCCCCTGCTGCCAGCCCACTGCATGGAGCTGTGCGCAATGAAGGGGACCTTGGCAGGTCCAACCTGGTGATCCTCCAGAACTTTCTGTGGGAATATGCTGTGTTTTCTCGCATTGTTGTGGCTGGCAAAACCAAAATAACATTACAGTGATGTGTGCATTCCCTTCCTTGGTCACAGAGGAAAATTTACTTTTATTCACTTTTTTTCAGTCTGAACTTTTGCACAAAATGTGTCTGGTAACGGGCGAAAGGAGATTTGAGGAGATGTACTAGAGGTTTCTTTTATGAGAATGTCTGTTTATATTGTAACTCACCCAGGAGGCCCTTGAAGTGTAGSCTGAACCAGAGACACAGCCTGTGGTGTCCATATTATCTTTGTAGACATCTGAAAAGCCTTTGGATGGGAAACCAAGGCTGTCCACATCACCGGCAAGCACCCATGAGAGCCCCACAGCCTCCCCTGCATCAGACCAAGGGCTCTGCTTCGGAGCTGCTTGTTCATGACAAAGTGGAGACAAGGGACCTGATGATTGTATTGACACCAGATATTTCTGCTCATTCTGACTCATTCCAAGGGAAGAAGAGAGCCTGTCCTCTAGGCTTACCTACCGAGTTTGAGCCTTGCTGCCACTGCTGCTTGATTATGGGGGAATGAAAGGAAATGATGCTTAGCGTTATTTCAGAAATCAAATCAGATCCAGGCAAGATCATGTCAACAAAAGAAGATATAAGTGAGAATACAGGATCCACTGGATTTTCTTCCAGTTCAGAGTGAGGAGAGTGAGCAGCGTAGCCCTAAGGGTGTGATGTTCTTGCGGCTCTTTACTGTCTTGAGTTTAGCTTCACCCCAGTCTTCAGGGCAGCTGACTGGAAAGCTGGAAATTGATAAAACCGCTTTGACATGGCCATTCTAACAATGTTTCCAGGGGAAATGGTGAGTCGGGGATTGAGAAGCAGCACTGTGGCTGCGTGCAACAAACGATGCAGCATTCCCTTCGGAGTTAGGAGATGCAGAAGCCTTCTAATGTAGAAACCCAAGGGAGTGCGGAGGTGGGGATTTATTTCAGAACTGGTTGGCTATTAAAGCAAGCAGAAGTTGGGGGATGAGAGGCTTCCTTTGATGCATGGACAGATAGGGAAATGAAGGTGATYTAGACAGTCACAGAAAATGCTTGGCACAAGAGGGAAAGGAATGGTTAATATTACACCAGTGAAACATGACAACCTTTGCTTTCATTTTCAAGTCAAATAGCTCAGAATTAGATCTTATCACTCAAGACTTGAATTAATCATGGAGCAAGTATTATAACTGAAAGAAATAGATCAAATTATAAAGGCAAGCTGCTACCAAGCTCAATGGAAACTCAAAAGAATGAGGAGGAATGAAGAGAGAGATCTGATAAAGATTAATAAAAATATCAGCTGTGCCTTAGGGAATGTTGTTCTCAAACACAAATTCCAGAGTCAAAAATACAGTGCTTTAGTTTTCCATCAAGAAACTAGGCTGGGTAAGAGCTTGAGTTCTTTCAGAGTGTGCTAACCCCCCGAGAGGAAGAGGCTGAGCTAAGCTGCCCCCTCATTTGACATCGWGGAAACTGTCGGTTATAACTATTGGGTGCATATCAAAAACAAGCTTACTATTTTGGTAATTTCCTGTTCATTTCTTTCATTGATTCTAAATGTTTCCCCCGTTAGACTCTCCTTTTTCCAAGTGCATATACGTGGAACTAGAATCAGTCACTGATTTACTTTGTAGAAGCTCAATATTCACTTCCTTTTTTA
This sequence comes from Amblyornis subalaris, assembly GCA_018881555.1. Lineage (NCBI taxonomy): Eukaryota > Metazoa > Chordata > Aves > Passeriformes > Ptilonorhynchidae > Amblyornis > Amblyornis subalaris. The sequence goes on from JACAXG010000013.1 coordinate 5,593,649, forward strand.
TTTTGGGGTATTTTAATCTAAGACTTGTTCTGTGAACAGATACMTTTTTAATCTGCCCATCAACTCAGTGACAAGGGCCTTTCCTTTTGTTTTGGCTGGACAAATCCCATTCAAGGTAAAAGTGGGCTGAGCTGTGAGCTTCTGCAATCCTAGACAGAGTTTTGTTAGAGGATGTTTTCTGATACCTTTTCAAAAGGCAGCAAAAAGAATCAGAGATTCCCCTCYCTTTATGAATACACAGACGTAAATCTGAGGCAAACTCAAAAATCCCCAAAGTAAATTTAACATGAAATTTGCTTCTAATTGTTTACTAATTCTTTAAACTGATTACAAGCCAGGGTCTGCTTTCCAGCTCTTCATAGATTTTTATATATATAGAGATATATATATATACACACACACGTGTATATGTATTAAAAATCTGAATATGTATAACAAGAATCTATATGTAGTAAAAACACATGCAGTAAAAAAATCTATCTGTGTCTGGTTAAGAAACCCTATATTTAGGRTTAAGAAGATAAGTGGTGCAATAAATGTTAACTTCTGAAAAGGTTGATCATTAGAGGACTTTGGGAGTGATTTTAACTAATTTTCACAGGAGTAGRTAAAAAACATTCTGCGGATAGTAGCTGGCTGTGTTGATCAACTTTAAATATTGAACMTCTGGAAATTACAGGTGGAGATTTTTCTGTTTGTTTTAGTAATAATTTAAATACTGGACTATGATAGGTGCTGTAGCTACAGACTGGATTCATTTTGGCTCTCTGCAAGTGCTGAACAAAAGCACTAAATTGTGATGTAAACCAGCAATGACCAGCACTCTCATCAGGGCTTTCAAACACCACAGACCAGGCTCCTGCGTGCTGTGCTGAATTGTGCTTTGCCTCCCCAGCCCCTGGATAAAAGCCTGCTCTGATCATGCAGCAGTGGGAGGCAGGGAATGGATCCTGTCCTGCAGACCAGAGCTGGTGTAGTCAGGAGGCATCAAGCACTGACTTGGGCATTGAGAATTTCCTTAACAGAAGAGGCCACCATCAAGACATGTAAAGTGATTGGGCAGCATCCCAGTCCTGTGCAGTATGGAGCAGATAGGTGGATGCTGGGTTTTCTAAAGTGTGATGCAACAGGCATCACTGGGATGCCCATCCCAGTACTGTCTGTCTCACCTTATTGCCCTCACAGGCACAAATCAGAACSGCTATGACCACAAGGTTTGAGGACAAGCGTGATGGCTTGTGAGGGATTCGTATCACTAAGAAAGTCTTATACATTGAATGCACCTTGCTGTAAGAGGGCAGTGGAATTATGTCAGGAAACAGGAAGCAGTGGAATACTCCTTGTGTACAAGAAATTCTGGAATTACAGCAGGTTCTTTCTGCCTTTTTCCCCAGCAAAGTACTAGAGTGTCAGTAGAACAACTCTAACAAGGAGCTCAATAATTGCCTCATGTCAGTCTTCTTGTCACAGCACTTACAGACACCATCCATCCTGATTCCAGGCTTTGGGAGGCAGAGTCCCCAAAGTAGCATCACTTCAGTTGCTATTTCAGGCTCCTGGTGGTTAAAACCAAGGGCRTGCAGGCAAGTCTGGTATTTAGCCCTGTTTCTGGTCATTCAATTCTTTTACACAATTGTATCATGTAACCACTTCACACCCTAAAAATAAACCCAGCTGGTTTTAAAGCAGGTCCTTTGTCCCAGTGTGGGATTGGCCACCGTTTTGCGACTGCTGAGAGGTGGTCCAGCTTTGTAACCCGGGAGCTGGGACAGAAAGAAAAAGGCTCAGAAGAGGTCTCCACTTTTGATACCTTAAATGGTGCCCCCCAACTTGAGATGCTGGGRGTAGGAGTTACCTGTCCTTGCTGGGGGACAGCAGAGCTGGATCAGCCTTCACGCATCATCTGGGCTCCATGTAAGGCTGGAGGAGTCACACTGCTGTGGCAGCTCTCCCCAAGGACTGTCCCCAGCCTCTCTCTCCCTGCAGCTGCCACCACTGTCGAGTACACACAGGTCAGCTTGACCTCAGCCAGGCTGTGACTCGCAAARGCTACAAGAAATTATGGCCAGTAACCAAAAACCCGTCTGCTCCCACACTCATATCTTGCTCCTGTAACCCGTAGTTGCTGCTGTCTCCCTAGTCCTGTGCCAGTAGGGAATGTGGAGGCTGTCTCTGTTTAATTTCTCCTTCAGAGATGGGAGAAGAGACAGAGCCTGTTTATATTCCTCTGGGCTTAGTGGTTTACGTGACCCGAGCAGCCTCGTCACTCAGCTTCCCCTGCAGTTGCAGCCTCGCAGCAGCAGGACAGTGTGTGTGCCCCTCACTGGCAGCTTCGCACCCGGTACTCGGGCTCCGTTCCCTGCCCAGCACATCACCCAGGGCATCTTCCGGGGGCATGACAGCGAGAGTTCCAAGAACAACAGCCCAAACGACAGCCTGCTGTCATCCACAGCATTTGCCTTTAGGTCATTCTGAAGACATATTTCAAAACTTTCTGACACTGCTGGCGTCAGAGGAGCTTTACAGAAATATCCGTTTCTTAACACAGCCAGCTGTGCTGCCCTCAGTGCTTTCTGCCCGTGCACGAGCTTGTCCATGGGCCTCATCCCTTTTCCTGTGCTGATGGCTGGACACTCTGTGGTCTCACCCTCCGGGTTTGTCTGGCTGAGCTGTGGCTCTGTGTTATGGACGGGGTGACACAGGGCAGGACACTCAGCAGGACTCAGGTTCCACTGAGCGCAGTGCCACAGCACCAAGAAAGAAGAGCAGCTCCAGTGAGGACCTTCCACAGATCTCCCCCCAAACCACCTTCTTTCCCTTTWCCCCGTGTGGGACAGAAGTTTGGTGTGAAAAGTCACCATAAGGCAGAGGGACCAATGCCCTTTTGATTGTCCAGTCCCTGCAGATATGACCTTACACAGCAACACCTCTCCAGGCAAATTCCCCTGTCTCTTTGCCTGTGTCTGGCAAGCCAAGGGTCTCCCCTCTGCAGGAGACCTACCAGGAATTCCGGTCTTCCCCCTGGAAAATGTCTCCTTAGAGCTGCCTTYGCTCTGCCTTTCTCCAGTGCCTTGCCCAGTGCTATCTCATAACCAGGTAGGGCTGGCCAGCATCTGGCTGCTAAATAGCTTTATTTCTTCATCTCTGTAATTTAGGAAAAGAGAAGCTGCACTCCATGACCACTCTTCAGCCTTTGATGTATTTTGATGTACCCTGTTGCCTTGCAATTTTTTCCCCACATAATTATATGATAATACTAAGTGTAGCTTAACATAAGAGCTGYCAAAGATGTTTGACAGGCTTGTTTGTCCCCCTGTAAAGGGAAGTCCTCCCCCTCCCTGACATATGTACTTATCGCTCCAAAGATTTATTCTTTCAGCTAGCCACTTTCTGGCATTGTTCCTTTTTGTTTATTAGCTATTCCTGACTTTCTGTTGAAGAGGGAGCAGGAAAATTGGCAAAACACATGGAAAAGACCTTTCCTTGTGTGACAATAACACAAGACAAGGCAGGGCAACAGAGACATTTAATTAATATTTTTAACAGATGTTGGTCATAAATGAAGGGATGTTATTCATTTGCATGTACCAGTGCCTTTTGATGATGAATTAAGGAGAGAATTTTGGCATTGCTTTTATACTGATGTGCCCTCAGTCAGATTTAATGCACATACAGATAAAGCTCACCAAACTCCGTGTTAGGGTCCAGTTATTAAAATTATTTAGAAATTTCTCTGCCCAAATTAAGGTGCAAATGAGACTATATGCCAGTGCCAATAGTATGGATTTTATTTGATAGTAGATATGAGAGAGAGAGAAAGGAAGAGAAAGAAATAGAAAAAACAGGTGAGGGGACAGAAAGAGAAAGACAGAGACAGATTAAAGAAAACATCACCACTCCATGGATCCTGATGATATTCTGTTGACCTTCTCCATCTGGTCTTCGTGGTGGTGAAGGTCCCCCAAGAAACATAGAATCCAATGGATGAATATACGTTCAGGCTAGGTAGGAAAATCCAGGCACCTCCCCTGGGGGAGGGGGCAAGTTTGCCATTGTCTTTTGCAGGAGACTTTGGATCTGTTGCATCATTTTGCATCACGTGTAGTCCTGTGGTGCAAGGCCTCAACAATGAGTCTGGGGGRCACTTTGGGYGGTCTGTGATGGATTAAGACACCTCCTCAGCTGCCTCTCATGTGAACGTCCTGTAGTTGTGGTATTCCCGGGGTTGGGGGTTCCATAGCCAGTTTGCATAAGGGAGGATGAGTTCGCTGCCCCTAGGCAGAGGTTGCGACACACCGAAACCTGCTCCCCCCACCTCGGCTGGGGGGGAAATCTGTGCAWACCTCCCCCCAGCAAATGGGTCTGTGGGCTATGGCCTCCCCCACCCCAAAACAAGCCAGACAGCTGCTGGGTTGTTTCTCATTCTTTTCCTCCAGCCTTGTTTGCTTCTCCACAGGTCTGAGATGATTGAATCATGGGTTTCCCTTTATCTAATCTCAGCAGTTTAACTTTCAGTCCAAAGTTCCAGTCAGGCATCTCTAGGGAGGGGTGGGTTTTTTAATACAGTTCTGCTACAATGAGCAAAACTTTTATATCAATGTTTGAGGCATGAATTATTTCAGTCTCTGACACTCCATTAGAAGAAAGCTTTGAAAAATTTTCTCCAAACTATCCGTAAATAAATGAGTATATAGATTCATTTATGTGGTTTTCCAAAGAGTTGACCTTCTACCTTGATTTTTAGAAAATTACTTTTAWTGTTTTCCCTGTTTTATCTCTAAAGTGAAGCTCTTCAGCTTTAGTGAGATGAGAAGTGCTGTCAGTAGGTGCTTGGCTGTGGTCCTGCTCCGTGCAGTAGCATTCAAGCAGCCCAGAGATTGGTTTGGCCCCTAGAAATTTTGCTGTAACTAAATATTTGCAAACATTTTCGTGACCTCTTTGATATGCCATAGATACATAAATGTCAGGAATATCTGTCTGAAATTGGTCTGGATGAACAGGCTAAGGCACATCTCCGATATGCACTGAATTTGTACTCCAAGGGGTAAGTTGCGTAATGCCAACCTGGATGTTGCTGACAAAGCCAACCACCTGCTCTTCTACTTTGTGAAAGGAGGACCCTCTGTATAGATGCACGTTTCAGGAAGACATGGTAATTCTTGTCATGCAAAGTTTTTATGGTTATTTCAAAATGCAGAACTCAGGACTCATTTCAAAGCACTCAGGAGATCTGAGCCAGTTTACAGCTTGCTGTGAGTCGTGGTGGAAAGCACAGAGCAGAAATTGACTGCAGCTGTCCCCACTTCCTGGGAAYATGTGACCAGTTGAACCTTCCCAAGGGGTAAAATAATTGGCTTTTTCTTGCCATATTTTTAGCCTGTCATTCCTTTCAGATGAAAACTCCAAGAACTCCAGGAAAATCTCAACACATGTTGGTCTGAGTTTACGAGAAGCCTCCACAGGAATGGGAGGTCAGGAGGGCACATTGCCAACCCCACCTCCCTGAGGAGCTGCACTTGAACAGACTGAGTTGCTCGGGGCCGAGCTCTCTTTCTTTCTCTTGAACTATAAAAATTCTTTCTTTGCTGTGAGAAGAAATTCTTTTGAATGACCCCTCCCCTCTTTTTTTCTTTGTGGTTGTTACCAAGACAGTAACTGTTCTCACAAGCAGTTCCACAGTCACGGGTCTGGTTGTCTGTAGTGTCAGCAAAAGGATTCAAAGGGAAAGGAAGCACAACTACGACCTGCATTAGAAAATACTTCCATATTTGTGCAATAGGATTAGAAGAACGAGGCGCCTCAATGCTTCACAGCTGAAGGGTAAGTTGCTCATCTACAAAATGTTCCCCCTTCCACTGACAGAAAGCTCTTGAGCCATTGTATCCTCCTGAAAAACATTTCCACGGAAGGTTACTGCATGTAATGRTGCGGGACCCGGCACTGCTGGCTCCTCCTTGCTCTGCTGCTCCTGGCAAGTAATAGGTGCTGTAAACTCTGCGGATGCTTAAAACTCCTCCAAGGCTTTGTGTTGACAATTTTTCTTCCAAAGGTTATTTTTAATCCCTACTGGTGTCGCAGTCCAGCTCAGAGTGCATCCCTACCATGAAAATTAGGAGGCAGAAAGGATGGTTGGCTGAAGGAAGAGGTGGCAGAAGCAACCATGGGCACAGAGAAATGCCTCCAATGACSACTCAGTGGGAGGTGTGAGGACTTTGGTCCGTGATGTAGAGCCACGTGGACACAGCGTAACCTGGAGTGCAGAGCCGGGCAGTGGGAGAGGGGTACAAGATTTCAGTAGCTCCTGCTCAGCAAATCCACGTCAAGGTGCACCTGGGACTTCAGGACTTGTCTTTGCCTAGAAGAGAACTTGTCTGTGTCAGCCTTGGAGGGTGAGGTTTCACATTATGCTGCAGTCCATAGGGTGCAGAGGCTGCCCACCGGTGACAGTCTGTCATCCAAGAGCATTTGGTGCTGGGAGGAGGATACTTGTGCGTGTTCCTTGTGAATGCTGAGGCAGAATGGAAAATAAAGTGAGTTTTGACGGTGAGAAACAGGGACAAGAAAAATGTTTTGCCCTTCAGGAGTTTAAAAACAGCTTGAAAAATTGTGTTTATGGAAGAGGGAGGAGGAGGGGGGAGACATCTGTRGTTGTTTATTCATTGGTATTTCTACTGGCCTTTAGTACATTTAGACTATGCTAGATGATGATACCAGAAGTGTTTCGCATCTAATGATGATCCGGAGAGCAGGAATGCTCTGTGGCAGCCTGTACAGCTCCTCCTGGCCCAGATTCCGTTACACACGTTTGACACTGTTGATGCAGTTTACAATGCACTGTCATCAGATGGAGGTGTAAGCTCACATTTTTTCTGAGTTCAGTTGCTTTGCTTTATTTTCTTTCACTAGTGGGCTGTTATCAGACAGGAGCAGARGGAAATCAAATATCATTAAGCACTGCAAGATCTCTGCCCTTCTTGAGCTGACACAGGGGAGTTCTTAATTTCTTTGACAACTCAGTGGAAGAAAACAAAACAGGATGTTCCTCATATTTCTAAACAGTTGCTGCAATGAAAAGGGTTCAATTCTGAAATGAAGAAATTAATCTTAGAGCTGGTACTTGAAAAACAATGGGGTGTGTATTTGATATTTGGAGAAATACTAAGCTGGGATATTGTTATAGCCATTTTGGGTGCCTTTGTACCTTCTAGAGAGGCAGAAAACCAGAACTAGCATATTTCTTCTTAGAAAGCCTGTCAAAGACGTCAGGCATACGATGTCATTTCTGTGAACTGCTTTAATATAACTTTCTAGAACAGTGGTGTTCAACCATCACTTTGTCTTAACCTGCTTTCCTTTTTCCCTGGTCTGATGGAAGWATTCTTTGAATGAAGGGAAGAGGAAAGAAAGTGGTGGTGCCAGCAGCTTTTGTCCATGCCAGTTTTGTGCTGTTAAATGGGGACTAAGTAAGTGGGTCTTTCCTGACATGTGAAAATGTAATTTTCCTTTTGCTATGTGCTAATGAATTCACCAGGTTTTTCCCCACAGAGAATTCACTCTGATGTTTATGGTGAGAATTCATTGGGCTGAGGATTGATCAGAAGCCTTAAATGCACAGCTCCCAGCCTTTCTGGGGCGAGGGCTGACTCTGAAGCCCTCTCGGTGTCTGACAGTCATTCTGCAGGACCCATACCCAGATAAAATACCACTGTGCAGGACAGATCCAGAGAATTTTTATACTTTATCGCATCCTGTCTTACTGTCTAGGGGGGCTTTTCACGTGGGGGCTTTATTCAATGCTGTCTCAGTGTTGTGGCCATAAGTCATTCTCTGTGCCCAACATATGCTCTCCAGAGTCTATGTAGGATTATGTACACAGGGATACGTACCTTGGAATGCTGCCTGTGCTCTGGTGGGACAGAACAGCCCAAGTGGGGCTGTGGTTTCTCCCGCAACATCAGTGAGAGGGACCTGCCTTGGCATAAAGCAGATGCCCTGGGGTGAGTGGATTAGTGGGCTCTTGGGATTTGTCCAGCCATTCGGCTCCCTTATGTTCTCTTATCTCTCACGTGTTTAGTTTCTACYGGCTTTTCCATTTCCTCATAACTCGTTCCTGGAAAAGAGAGGGTGGGAAAGGAAATACTCCATTTAACCTTTCTCCACTGATTTCCATTTCCACAGTGCACATTGTAATGGGCAAGCCAGACTCCTGATGGGTGTGAGTACCACAGACTAAATCTTTGCTTTGTTTGTCCAATCAGAACAAACCTAGGCTGCCAGCTACCACATTAGCAAGGACCGAACCTGGCCGGAGGAACTTCTGATCAAGAAATAAGATTTTCTGGGTCTGGATCTGCAAATAAGATTTTTTAGGGTCTAGAACAGCCAGCATGTTGGATCAGATTCATTGGCTGGCTGCTGTGACAGTCCTGGGAGTCCTGGAGCAAGGTAGGGACCATGGGATGCATGTGCTCAAACATGCTCATGCACTTGCTGGGTAAATCTACCGTAACTCCACTGACTTTCTTTCACTTTCATGTTTAATGTCTCCTGTCGCACCGGCATTTCACTGCTTTTCAGACAGTGAACTGATATCTTGTCTGGATTCTGGAAAGTATTCAACGAAATGAGTGCATGGGAAGCCCTTTCTCTGAACTGACATACCTCCTCCATTCGGAATTTTTTTGGTAGATCTTTACCTCTACCAACGTGTAGAATTTCCTTCTTTGGGTTTACAGCAGTTCCTGAAGTGCACGTAGATGTGAGCATGCAGAGCTCTGCGGTGCAGAAAGGTGGAAGGGTGGGCTGTGGGTGGTCACACGGAACACCCCCAGCCATGGGTCCACATTGCATGACAATTTAATTCAATGGCTGAGTGGCTTATCTGTGACATCACTTCCATCCCTACTCAGCTATCAGAATTTAAAAGGGGAAATAATTAAAAGATTGAAAAAAACCTTAAAATTGTCAGTGACAAAGTGCATCTGAATTGCGTAACAATTTCTGTAGAAATTATGATCTGTTGATCATGCAAGAAAGCAGATAAACCTCGTGGTACATGACTGCATATTCCTTGCTTCACTGTAGCTCTGGGTCATTCTTTTCCTTATCTGGGTCATTCCTAATCCTTATGTGGGATTTTACTCTAACTTTCTCTGCTATGTGGGGATGTGGGGTTAGGAGGAGATTGCAGATCTTTTTCCACAAACTCTGGCCATCTCCTAACCCCACCGTGTCCAGCCACAGGACTGACTGCTGCTACTTTTCTCTCTTTTACTGCAGCCTACTTCTTCCTCCAGGTGATCTATGCTAGGAGGTTGTTTGGCATTTCACCTCCAAAGATCTCAGGCCCTCCTGAATTTGAAAGGATCTTTCGAGCACAGTAAGAAACTCCTCTTACCTGATGTTTGTCAGATCTTGTGTAATGGCACTGCCTTTCCCCTGCTTTGCTACTCCTCTCTTGGGACTGTAATTAAGCAATTACTCACCTCCACTGAGGTTAATTAATGGGTTGGAGAGTCAATATCAGGATTGGGTTGGCTCTTGAGTCCAAACCTCAGGCAGCATCAGCCCTGCTCTGAATCTCACTCACTGGGAAGGACAAGTTCCCAGAGAGATCTCAGCTGGAGCAGGGATGGGGATAGCCACAATCCAGCATCTCTGCTGTGACTTCTGCACTAGGGCTGTAGTGGGAAGGGAGGAGCTTCAGCTTTTGGTGTAGCTGACCACTGGAAAAAAAATGACTGGGCAGCTGGAGCAGGATCCCCTCAGCCATCTCATTATTTGCTCCTTCACCAACCTAGACTCAGCCTCATCCAGCATCTTTTGGTCCTATTGTGCCTTCAGGAGGACAGAGCATGGCATACAAACAATCCCAACAGTTATGTGCTCCCTCCCACTCCTGCACAAAGCCCGGGCTGCTCTGGCCTTACCTGCTTGAGGGACAGACCTTCCCTGCAGCTTGGGGCTTTGGGGCATTGACTGCAGTTTTTGAGCTGCAGCACTTGGGGAGGGGCAGTGGGAGTGGTTCATGAAGCCTCTCTGTGCATCATCTGACCTGGGAACATTTTACTTAATTTCTTGTGCCCTGGAGACCCAGTTTCTTCCACTGTTTAATTTCTGTGAATAAAGCTGGGATGGGAACTGTGGGGAAAGGTGCAAGCCCAGAGGCTTTTTATGGCAAGATGTCTTCTAAAAAGCAAAAGCCTCCAGTGTCCGGAAACCGCTACAGGAAGCAAAAGAGGAAGAACTTTCTTCCTTTCCCCTTTTTATGATTTTTCTCTTTCCTGCCAGGGTAAACTCCTCTGAGTATTTTCCCATCTTCCTGGCACTTCTGTGGCAGGCTGGACTCTTCTTCCACCAAGGTGAGAATATCCCATTACCTGGTTTGTCACTGTATCTGTTCCCCTGAGTGCTACCTCAGTCCTCAGGTCCTGCTCACCTTCTGAACAATAAATTAAGCAGTAATTCTGTCTCTGACGGGAGGGCAGAGCCAGAGGACACAGAGTCTCTATTCCTTCACTTTGGGCTACCTCCTTGTTCCAAGTAACACTGAAAAGCCTTTGGAGATGGTCACTGTGATTTCTCTTAATCACAGGTCTGGCTGCAGTCTTGGGTCTGCTCTATCTCTGTGCCCGCTACTGCTACTTTATGGGATACAAGGCATCATCCTCAGAAAGGTAAACACCTCTGTCAGCTTGGAGTACATGGTAACCCCTGGGGGGTTGTGTTTGGGAACATAATGTGCTTTGGGGAAGCTCAGGACTTTTGGTGCTTTTGGGTTCCTGCATGACTCAGCCTTGTCTCTGAGGCATAATGTGGGCATGGATGCAGGGCTGGGGCAGCAACACAGATACTGGGCAAGGCTGGAGCTGCCCCGAGCCCTTTGGGTGTGTGTTTGCTCCCTCGGGGCGGGAACAGGGCATGGGACCCCATGCAGGGGGCAGGAGACAGCCAGGGGCTGCCTTTCCAGTCCACTTCTGCAGGGAGGAAGGGACCATTCCTGGGCAGGAAGCTTGGTCTCAGCAACTGCCTCTCTCCTGCCAGGCTTGCCCCGATATACTTCAGCGCTGGAGTTCTCTGGATTCTCATGGCAGTGTCAGTCCTGGGCATCCTGCATTTCTTGCTTTCTCACTATGTGGGGCTGAATGTCCTCAAGCTTCTCACAGTGTGACCTGCTCCTCTGTCCCTCATTGCTATCCTCACCTTCGAGTCCTGCTCCTTCCTGCCCGCCTTAACAGACTGGCTGCAACTCATACAGCCCCCAGYGACAAACGCACCTTCACCTGAGCTTTTAACACCTCCCTCCTCTCTGTCCAGCACTGGCAGGGACTGCTGAGCTCTTCAGGAGATATTTTTCCCCCATGGCACTTTCTGTGCCAAGTGCTCCATACCTGGCAGCTCCATCGTGTCTGATAAAGAAACAACGATCCAAAACAAGGAGAGTTTTAGGAAAACTGGACACATAAAAGAAAACTCTTCTCAGTCTGAGTTTCCCAATGAGTTGCTGAAGGGAAGTGCCATGTGTTCCCCATTCTCCAGCAGTTCTGCCTTCAGGCCAGGCACTTAACATSGGTTCATGCCAGTTTTCCAAGGCCCACACCTAAGAAAGGCATTTGTTTGGAACCAGATGTGGGCTGAGGCATAACAAAAGAGATGAGGGATAAACAGGAACAGCCACCACCATGTTGTGCAAAAGTCTGTTAGTGCCCTCATGCTGCTTATCAGCCATTTCTGTAAATYGGACTGCGCAAACTCATCACCACTGCTGCGTGTGCCACTTCAAACACTGCCCAGTGACAATGGGCACAAATAAAAAGTCACTGAACCGGCTGTCGTGGGTGTCTCTTTGTGAGTCTGCAGCTAGCAGAGAACAGAAACATGAATGTGTGAGTGCAAGACAGCTGCCTTGGTTTCCTGATGAGCAGTCCGAYGCAGCCTGCAACCCTGCATGCCACGGGAGAAGAGCTCTGAGCAGAGAGAAGCTGATTTTTGGAGATGTTGAGCTTGTGGATTGGGTGCTGAGCCATTCAGCACCAAAAAGTGGTTTGCCAGTGCTCAGGTCCCACCTGCTTCGGGAAGGGCTGGATTTTCATGTGAGTCCGTCACAACATTGATGCTTTTGGCCATTGGTGCCCTCATGTTAGTACCACAGCTCAGGAAATGACAGCTCTGCTCCATGTGTCATCACAGGGGAGAATTCACACCAAACCCAGAGAGCAAGATAACTGCAGGAGCACGATGCCAGTCCAACCACATTGTAAAGCCCACTGCTCTCCCCTCCCTTTCCCAGCGGTAGGCATATCTAGAGTGTAAGAACAAAAGGCAGGGGTTTTCTGGAGGAACTGATTCATTTTTCACATTGTTTCTTTTCCTTCCGTGCATTTTAAATTGGCTTCTCCAGCAAGGCCCCCAGTYCATTTCCCTTTTGGGCTCTCCTGCCTTGGAGCTGTGCTGCTGCGTTGAGGCTGGCAAACACTGCGGGGGAAGGCTTAAAGCCAAACAAAAGTAACTGTGCAACACTTGCCTCTGCAAAGTTTTCAGTGCAGCAGGGCCCCATCCTCACAGGAATCCTGGGTGTCACAGCAAGATAAACAACAACTTTTTCTTCTTTGGTGACACATTTCAGTAAAGTCTGAGCATAGTTTAACCCTGGCTGTGCCTTAGCAAGGTYGGGGAGGAACAGACATGCCACCTGCTCCCAGTGAGATTTCACTTAGCCTTTGCATTAACAGCTCCTACCATCTCCTGAAGTTGATCCCCAGTCCTCACCTTTTTACCAGTGTAACCAGTCACCTCCCAGAGAGTTAATGYAGAAGGACCAGCCCCAACTGCTGGTACAGGTCCTGACTCCATGTCAAAACCTTGCTTTTTGGGGTTAGCCCAGGTGGGTGCTCACTGATTCWGTAGACATGATCTCTGTCTTTTATCCTACAACCAGTTTTCTAAGCCAGGAACCACTGCCCACCTCAGCCCCGCTTGGGTCAGCTCTGTGTGTGACAGGGCTGCAGGATGACTCAGAGGAGGGAAATTAATGATTCAGCAGCGAGATTGTAGCTGCCTTCTCCCCTTGGATGCACAGAAGACCATTAAAAATCCTGGCACGGCACAGTCAGGCTCTGGTCTTGGTGGCTGGCATTGCCAGTTATACCACAGAAAATCTGTGGGCACATCATYAGCCCTTCAAACTACTGTCAGAGGGGCCATTTCTGGTGCCCCGAGCAGAAGGGAAGCTGCTCCCCTCCACCACGGCTGCAGTCATTGCTCTGCTGCTTCATCAATCAATCACTTTGCATTGGTCCATGGTTCAACCCTGCAGTCGATGGTTTTGGCATTTACCAAACTGACGATGCTGCTGCCCAGCACGGTGTACTGGTGCTGTATGGTGCCAGTTTGCCCACCCGCGTCTGCTACAGGGGTGCTGAGGGGCCGCTGGGCTGGCAGGGGGTGTGCTGGGGGGCTGCACCTGCCACCCCGGGTCACCGTCCCCCAGGTGCGAAAGCCACCCCGTGAGCTCCAGGTTAAAGGTGATCCAACCGCCAGCGGCTCTGCTGCGCTTCCATGGGCTCTGGTCCAGCGGTGAGAGTGAGTGTTCCGTCGTTCCCCCCGCGATGGGGGCCAGGCCCACGCCGCCAGCCCCGCTTCCCCCCGGGATTTGTGTCCCCGCTCCCGCCGGGATTCGTGCCTCCGCTCCCCGCCGGGATTTGTGCCCGCTCCGGCCGCCCCGGCCCTGGGAGCTTCCTCCCGGCGCCGGGAGAGGGCGTTGGTGCCACGCGGCTGAGCGAGGGCGGGGGCCGGGGGCGACAGCGGGGCCGGGGGTGCCCGGGGCAGCGACCGCCGACGGCTCCAGGCCCGCCGCCTGTGCCCCGGCACCGCTGGCTGCACCCCGAGAGCTGCCCGGGGCAGCGCTCACCAGGCGGCCGGCACAGCCACGGCCTCTGGTACTCGTGCACAAACCCCCCTGCTTCAAGTTTGATCCGTGCTGGGCCAGGCTCTGGCATTAAGGTTATTGGGGTGGAGGGTCCTGGAGCCTCGCAGGAATCTCCTGGAGACGCGTACGACAGACATAAAGAGCCACTGCAAAGCGCTCTGCGGATTCCAGGGCTCCTTCCTGCTTCCTCCCCTTACAAATGCCAGTTCATTGTCAGCAACGGGCAGATAAAAGGTTTGGCGTGCGGTATTTGGAAGCAAATCCACTCTGATAGTGCCACAGGCTCCCAGGATAAGCAGCCAGCCGGATGGGAGGCCAGCAGAGAGCAAAGGAAACCCGCAGAACCAGCGAGAACTTTTTTATCACAAGAGGTGCGGAGGCTGAACTTGTAAACAAGTCTCTGTCCCCGACGGGGCGGGTTCCAGGCGAGTGACGGTGGAAGCGCAGAGCTCTGCCCCCGGACAGCAGCTGCCACCACCGCAGGCACGGCCGGCACGCACGTGTTACCATCGCCGCCTTCCCAGGAGCCCAGCCAGGTTCCCTCGAGGCTTTCCTATGCCGGTGCAGGAGTTTGTAGCTTATCTCGAAAACTTCAAGGGYGCCCACGTGTACTACCCTACCCGTGACGGTCCGTGCCGGATGCGGGCACAAACAGGTCTGGTGCCGGCAGCGGCTGCTTTACAARGAGCCACTGTGCCCTGGCACGGGTGAAGGACATCACCGATGCCCCCGAGCCCACGGAAGAGCATCCCAGTTCCCCCGAAGCACGGCTTGGTGGGACGGATGGAGGACACCCCTGAATTTCCCCGGGAAGCAGCGCTGCTAACTTTCTTTGAGGGGATGTTTGGGAGGGAAGCTCCCGCGGGGCCGGGAAAGGAGGGTGCAGCTGGTGGCCCTGGCTTTGTGGCACTGGCATGTCAACCAGGTTTCCATAGCACCGGCATCCATAACACGGGGCCAAGGGGAGGGAGAGAAGTAGGTCAGACAGGGCTAACAGTACCCAGACGTGTCTATCTGTGGCTCAGCCTGATCCAGGAAACGGGGTGAAACGGAGAAGAATGGGAGAGGGAAAGGGAAAGAAAAAAAAAAAGAAGGAAATCACAAAGTATCCACAGTTTAAGCAATGCATTTCTCTCCCTCAGAAAAATAAGGACCTTTTAAAGCCACCTTTGTGTATCAGCGCTGAGCAACCGAGACTAGCACCCACCTCCTGCCCATCTGACAACAGACTACAAGGGAATTCAAATGCTAATTTGGAGCCAGACTTCTCAATGGGCCTTTATTTCTGCAGCAGCACCAGGATCAGAGCTTTGGGGAGCCAGCCGGCAGGATCCGTGAGGATGCAAGTCTCCAGAGCAGGACTGTGGGACACTTTCCTTTCCCCTCACCATTCCTCACCCTCACTTTGTTACCCCTTGTCTTAGTTTTACTTGTTAACATGCAAATGACTTCAAGGGCAAGGAAAAAGAAAGGCAGGTGCAAAGGAGTTGTGTGAGTGAAATATCCCCTGTAGTGACCCATTTTATGTGCTGAGTCTGCAGAGGCCTCACTGTCGTCGTCACAGCATTTTGGGGGTTGCTGGCTTTGCAGTACAGTCGTTTTGAGCTATGTATCCATCAATGTCAAAAGTAGGAAAAACATTATGGGCAGCAAGATCCAGAACCCTCTTGATCTAAGTAAACAAATGGACACACAGATCTGCTGGGCGTGTAACAGAGCAAGATCRGGGAAGGAGTGCTTTGCTCAGCGGGAATTGGAGGGTGTGGGTGCAAGAGCACAGCCCTCACTGGAGAGGCTGAGATGGACTGGGGTGAAGAGTGTGGCTGTGGCTGACCCGTGTCATACCTGTGGTTTGAGAGCACCGTGTTTGGTTTGAGCATCACCCCCACACCATCATGGAGGAGACGCTGCAGTGGATGAAGGCACGGGGTGTTTCAGACAGGCCAGTGAGAGCAGGCTGCTCGCCTGCAGGCAAGTTCTCCCTTTACTTTAACCACAAGCCACAGCCCTGTGCAGTAAAAACTATTCCTGCACTTGATAGTGGGGTAAAGTCTAAGCAAAACCAAAGCTATTTGCAACTTTGTATGTTAGCAGGTCAGCAGGCCAGGAAAATCCACACCCCAAGGTTAGATTTGCCTCATTCTCATCAGTTTTCAACGTTGCAGCAATTACCACTTGTAAAAGAGTTCCAAGAATTTGCCTTTCCCCAGATAATGGCAGAGCCACAGAATATGTAAGATGAATGGGGCTTAACATGCCCCTTTGTGAATGCACTCCCTCCAAAGGAAAACTGACACACCTGCTATGGGAAGAGCATACCCAGCTCCAGCCCCCCACCAATGCTGTGCCAGACTCTGTGTTCACGGACCAAAGGTAAAAGTTACGTAGGAAGAGCAAAAGGGTCAGCACTCAGGTGGACACACAGAGCACTTCTGGAGTGAGAGAACAGAAGAAGATCTGTGCCCAAGCATGTGCATGAGCTGTGTTGCTTTGATGTTGCACTGCTTGACAAGAGAAAGCTGGGTGACCCCAAATTACTGAGGCAAGGGGTGGAAGTCCGGGATCATAGTTACAGAGAGGTCGAAGCCAGTGAGCTGCTATGGTCACTGCTTCTGAGCCTGCAGTTGGTGAGTGGCTAAAATAGGCTCCATTTCATGAATGCGGTTGGCCAGGATAACTCAGAACTGCTGTCTGCCCTGATACAGCCACCACAGCACACTCTCCCAGCGCTGGACAGAGTGACCTAACTGTCAAGTCAGGCATTTACAGCTTTACAGCTTGTTCTCCTTCTTGGAGGGTCTGAAGAAGTGCAGACAAGGCTCCTTGGAGGTATGTGAATGGCCACTTTCCCACCTCTCTCCTGGCAGCACACGGATGAACTGCCAAGGTGCTGCGAATGTTCTGCCTGAGTGAAGAAACCTTTCCCGGGAGCAGCCTGATGAGCTCAGCACGGCGCGGCTCGGCCAGATGGCTCCTGGACCAGAGCTGACTCATGCCCACAGAGCGCAGGCAGCAGAACAGGCTGCAGCACACTGTGGGAGACACCTCGCCACGGCTGGCCCTGCGCTCACAGCCAGGCAGCTCCAGCGCTAAAACCCAGGTGTTCTGCCCACTGCCATAATTCTAATGCTGCAAAATCGAACCAAGGACAGGCCTGAGTTCCACTGACAAACAGAAGAGCACCAGGCTGGTGAACTCCCAGCCCAGCCCCAAGAGGGTGCGACCACCAGGGGAGCAGAACAGAGGCAACTCCTCCATTCTCACAGTGGCAAAGGATGATGAGCGTAAGTTGTGGGTAAGGTGCTGGCATAAAGGGAAGGGTGATAGATTCAAACAGTGCAGCGGTGGCCTCAGAGAGAATGAGGGAGTTGGGTGTCTGCTTTTCACTAAAGCAGTGTTTATTAACCTCTCCAACTGTTTTCCATCTTGGCTTCTTAGTGAACTACAGCTTAGGAAAGCTGGGAAACGTGAGCTCTGTCCAGTCTGTGCTGCAGACCACCATTTTCAGAGAAATGAATAAAGGTAAAAAAAAAAGGTGAAAAGGAAGAAAGGTGAAGTGTAGCTGAAAATCCTCGTAAATTGTCCAAAGCAAACATGGGAGGGAGGCTGCGTTGGCAAAACTGTGAATTGGCAGCATCAGTGGGTGATGAATGTGGCCATGTTATCTAATATGGCAGAACACACATCATGCATTTTTAATAGCATTGTTTAGCTTCTATTTGTCACAGCATCACGGCTAGAGGCTGTTTCAAAAGCCATGGGAAATAACAGAAAGGTTAAAATTGAATTGTAGGGCTTTTGACTGGAGGTCATGCACACAGAAACCTACAAACCATTGGTAGTATAAGACTTCCATGTATTCCCCGTTTTCAGATCTCAGATGAAAAGCAAGTCAGCTGCAGTGGTATTTACTGAGAGTTAATCAGGTTTGCAGATTAACTGTAAGATCCTGAATTATAGGTGCTTATATGCAAACACAAGGCACATGCAACACACATAGCTGAGACATGAAAAATGAACTTTATGATGGTGGCAGAGGAACAAATGGATAATGTTTAGCTAAGGAAGAAAGGGAAGGCTCATGCAGTGATGATGGACAATGACTTCTGTCATCTCTTCAGAGCAGGTGTTTAAGTTCTGATCACTTCTCCCTGCAATGGCAAATGCTGACCCATGAAAGAATCATTGGTAACTATTTTTTGCATTGCAACAGTATCTCCAAAACCTACTCAGAAATGAGCATCTGCTTCACTCCCAGACACACAAAGTGTCTCCATATGCTTGGATGACTATGGAACCCTTGAACCAGAGCTGCAGATTTTTTCTGTTATTTTCTTGCCCTGGAAAGAAGCATAAGCAAGATAACAAAGAGAGGCTGGTGCCAAACAAAAAGGTCTTGAGCAGGTAACAGGCTTCAAGAGCTTTACTTTGGTCCAGCTTAACACTTCACGTGTGTACTCAGCTTTATGTATCTCTCTGCAGGCTGGACTGGGGCTCCTGCTCTCCTGGTGTGGGTTGCTGCTTTCTCTGAACCTGGAGGGAATTCAGCATGTTGCACAGGGCTGGGTGACTTTCTGGCAGATTGTTTCTCCAATAGATTTCTACTCTGGAGGCCACCTCTTTGCCTTTTTTCTACCTCATCCACTACAACACCCAGCAGGCTGAGCTCGCCTTGGATTACAGCCCCCTCTCCCCAGGCTGACTTGAATGAGGCAAAATCTTCTGGGAATGCAAATGGGAAAATGAGAACAGCTCCTCTCCCCCAATGTCTGGGCAGCAGGTGTGCCTTTCCCCATCACAGGAATGAAATAGTGAAACTCTGAAGAAGAATAAAGCCTTTTCAGAGAAAAACATGTACCCAGAGCTGCAGCATGAGCTGTGACAGACACACTGGAGTTCAACTGGGTCTGCTGGAGGGGAAGGTGCAGGTGTCAGACTGGCACCACAAAACAAAAAGCCAGGTGAATATGATGCCTGAGTCCTAGAAGAAATCATGGAAGCAAGAAAACTAATAAAATCCTGTATCAATGTTTCCAGGAAGATTTTTAGCTCCTGTCTCCCTCTCTGCAAGTGCACGCATACCTTGTGAGCAAAAGCACGTACCAGCCAGGGTCTCTGAGGAAAAGGGCTGCTCTGTTAGCAGTAATTCCATTTGACTTGTTAATTATTTTTGTCTTTCAAACGTTGCATATACATTGGCTAATCACAACTCTTCTGAGAACTGTTTATGTCTTTGCTTGCCCCTATTGCTCAGTCATGTTCCTCCCTGGAAGTGGCTGTACCAAACTTACTGTTGGATATGTCAAAGGCAGGCTGAGATTTTGCCTAAGATTCGTAGCAGTTACATATTTGCAAAAAAAAGGTCATATGACCTTTCTTCTAATACCGAAAGGATAAGCAGAACTTCTTGTCAATGTGAACACAAGATGATTTTAATTTCCTAAGAGACCTCTAAAGAGAAAACTTACATCAGAATCCTGTTTGACTAAATAAACATAAGATCAAGAAAATACTAGGACAACCAGGCTTTATTTCTCACTGAAAATTAGATAGCAAGGAAACAGTCACTATAGCCCCCTTTAAAGCCATTTAGTCACGTGGATCATGATGCATAAACAACRGAAAATCCATTTTCTGCCGTTTTTCAAATGCAGTAATGGGATCTAAAAATACCAATCAAGACTAATAAAATAACACATAGTAAATGTACCCCAGTGTATGAATACTAATATGCATTATAAAAAGCCAAAAAAATATTATTTTCTCACTGCTAGAAACGCAAAGGCTTCAACTGGGATTAGCAAAGAGATTTGCTTTACACTCACTAACACTCGGCCAGAAACAAAGCTGGGAGTCGATGCCACACCTCCACAGTCCTAAGGTCACCTCTTATCTGTTCAATCCCACCGACTCCCTTGCAGCTATTTCAACCTGAAGGTGCTTCAGGTAATGATTCTTTGTGGAGAGGGTCGGTCTGGTAGGGAAAGAACGGGCTGAGGGTGCAGAGGCCGCGTGAGAAGTGGCCATTCCCAGCACCCCTTTCGGGGATTTCCAATCGCCGCTCCAGCACAGGAACCTCCTCCGCCAAACCCAGGCAGACCCAGTCGCACCCGAGCGGGGTCTGCTCAGGTCGGGGCTGCGCTCCCCGTGCCCGGGGCGGCCTCCGAAGGGTGCGGGGAAGTCTCTGAGGCCTCCTCGGCCAGGCCCCCGCAGGCCCCGCCGTGCCCAGCCCCCGCCGCGGCGGGAGGCGGAGCCGAGGCCAGCTGACACCGGCGGCGGGCGGTGCTGCAGTGCGCGGAGCCGCCGATCGCCGCCGGAGCCCCGCGGCCGCAGCTCCCCGTGAGCGGGGGCGCTGGGGGGGAGCGGGGCCGGGGGGGAGCGGCGGGGCGGGCGGGGGGGGAGAGGGACAAGGCCACCGCCATGTTCGGGAACCGGGGAGCGGAACGGGCGGGGGCGGGACTCGAAACCGGGCCCCAGAGGGGGTGAGACTCGAACCTGGGTCTCTGGGGGCTCGAACCCGGGCTCYCCGAGGGGCGCAGGGTGCACAGGGGCTCGCGGGACCCCCCCGGGGCGGCCGCGCGCTCCCCCCCCTCCCCCCATCTATATTCCTCCCCCCTGCTGCGCGCGCGGGGGGCCGGACGTGACTGGCTGCGTTCAATTTGTCACGCGGCCATTGGCTGGCGGGGGCGGGCGGCGCGTGACGTCAGCGCGCGGCGCGGCGCGGCCGGCGGCCATTTATAGGCGCGGAGCGGACGCTGCGCAGCCGGAGCGAGCGGGCGGTACGGGGAGTATCGGCGGTTGCATCGCGGCCCATCCCCGCGGGAGCGTCGAGAAATCCCCTGCGGAGCCCCGATCCACCTTCCCCGAGCGCCTCTTCGGCCGCCGCTGAGCTTTTGTTTCCGTTCGCGCAGCGCCCGAGCGCCCCCGCCCAGCTTTGTTCTTCTTGCGGCCCCTGCGGGGAAGGCGCGGCCAAGATGGACCCTTGTCATACCGAGGAGACGGAGGGCGAGATCCCCGGCTTGGGTAAGGCCCAGCGATCGCGGGCGGGGCGGGAGGGAACGGGGGGAGGAGGGTGGCCGGACCCTCGTGGGGCCACCCGGCTGGGCCCGGTGCCGCGGAGGCCCCGCGATGGCGGGGGGGGGTGGTGGTGGGGACGGGCTTGGCCGCGTGCGCCGCTCAACCCCCCCCACCGCGTGCTTCGTGTCGGGTGGGGCCGCGGGGTGGGGGTGGGTGGGGGGGGGGCTCTTCGGGGTCGCTGTCCCGCCTCCGCTGCCGCGCCCGCGGGTCCCTCCCCGTGCTGGGGGGGGTGGGGGGAGTTCGTGTGCTCGGGGCGGTGGGCGAGGGSGCCGGGGAGATCGCAAACGAGATAAGCGTAAATTACAGTTTATTACAGGTCTAACGTCCAGCCTTAAGTAGCGTAAATCCGGTGGAAACGGCCACTCAGTAAAGCAGAAGTTGAAAGTAAAGGTTTCTGGACGCCATAACAGTCTCGTCTTAAAATGGTGAACCCGTGCCAGTTATTGCAAAACAACCCTGCTCAGCGCCTGCTATCTGTTTACTGGGTGTCGGCCTCTGACAACCGCTGAGCTCCCCCGCGGGGAGAGCCACTCAAGAGGCGATATGACTTTTAAATCTTTATTAAACAGCAGAGAATATACGGAAAAAAACATTATCAAAGCACCCCATATTTGTTCGTTTTAGCTATACAGAAGAATCTATCAAAAGCCACATAGATCAGACAAGTTTAAAAAAAAAAAAAAAAAAAAAACAAAAACCACAACAAACCAACCCCAAACCATATTTTTACATTTCAGGCTTGCTTTAAAATAAGCTGTACAGGTACTGCATTTGTTTAAGGCAAATTTTTAAACACACGGATTGTTAGATGAACTTTAGGGACTTGTTACTGGAATTAATTTTCATCTTCTAAAGAAGTCAGGAAAGACTTGACCTGTCAAAACAAAAAGTATATATATATTATTCGGTACATTAAAAGCTGAATTACCAGGCTTTTTCTTTTCTTTAGGAGCAAATGGTTTACTAGAATTATCCAGTGATGTTTTGCCCCTACATTTAATTCATGATCTGAAATGCTTGTGGCCTTTCAGAGGGGCAAGGTAAAAGGTGTCATGTATGAGTGACTTAAAAACTCAGTTATTAATTGCTGGTTTCCATGAGGATGTAGTGACAAATACCTCCACAACTGATCATTGTGCTCTCCTCCCCAGTTTATTTAGAGCTGTTTAATTGAGGGAATTAGGCTTGGCTTAAAGGAGTCATTCTTCAGTAATCTCAAATTGATGACCCAGAACAAGACGGAGAAAATGGTTTAGAGGGTTTGCTAGGAGAGCACTTCCTCGTGCCTTTAAGTATTAGGAGTTCTGGGTTTTTTGAGTTGTTTGGGGGTTTTTTGCCTTTTTGTTTCTTTTTTTTTTTTCCCACGGACTGGCCAAACAGCTCCAGCAGAATTTCTTTTGGCGTTTACTTCCCAAGTCTTGCCTTTCCTTGGAASTGATAAACACCGTTTTAACTAAAGTGACCTCTTTATTACCACCTTGTTCCCTCAAATGGTTGTTTACTCTCCCTCCCAACTCTGCTTGGAAGTGTCACTGCATGCGTGTTAACTGCAGAAAAGCAGATAAAACCCCCCAGTATTTGATACTTACTTTATCAATCAGGTACTCCTGTTTAATTTTATCGTTCTTAAAATCTTCGTTAACATCCAAAACTAGAATAGGAATCTCCTTAAGGTTCTCAAAATCAACTCTGTTAAATAGAAGAACATAGTTCTAGTAAAAAATGGGACAAAATACTGTGTATAAAAGACCCCTGATCTTTAGTTGCTTTCCAAGGGTGCGTTAGTCAGATTAACATGTGCACCTGAGATGTTAAGCTGATGCCCATAACTTAAATGTAAAGTCCAGGTCAAGTTTTTTCTGAATTGCTCTTCGTATATTTCACAAATCTGGACTCTTAGTATTTATAGTATCTATCTGTAATGTACAAGTGGGGGTGAGATAGTTTTTACCTTAATTTCCTTTATCTCATTCGTTTTGTCAAGGAATCAATTACCAAGAACTGATATTGTAAGACAGTATTTTTTTAAAATCTCACTTGCCCTGTCTCCCCCACCTAATCCACTTACCAAGATGCAGTTTTAAAGCTTCCTTTCAGGGGGATGACCTCTTTAACAGGTTATAAGAGTGGTATTTAAAATGTCTTGGACAGAAGCAAGACCATTTTGGCTTCAGTTTAGGAACAGATGGGAGCAATAGTTCTGAGTGTGGAAGGCGTTTCTAAAACGCAGTACATCTGCTGACCAGCATTCTAACTTTTGCTTGTGGACTTCAGTGTTCCTATTAGAAACTCAGGAAGTGCTGGCTTACAAGTTTGGAACCAGTACACAATGTAAACATTCCCAGAATTCCACAATATGCACTGCCTTCTGTCTGCTAAGCATTTGGGTCATTCTATGCATGAAACTTCAAGTAGATGTAGCTGATAGTGTATGTTTCCTGGAATTGTAATGCTTCCCGTTCAGTAGAATATTTTGGGCTCCTCTAGGGGAAAATCTAGAGTCTGCTTTCACATTTAGAGATTCCTTAAATGGGAAAGCCAGTAAAAGTTAATAGGGAAGTAGGGGGAAGGTGTGCAGAGATCACTCAATTGCTGATTAGGTTTCTTGTGTGTAACAGGCCTGCCAAAAGCCTTTCTGATCATTGTTTAATTTGAAGGTAGGATTAATATTTAAACTTCRCTGCAGTACAGTCATGCTCGTTTAGAGGTAGTTGGGGCCTTGTCTGCCCCTTACATTGCAACAGAAACTGCTTAGTGAGAAACTTGCGTGATTGGCCCCTGAACACCATTTTAACTGTCCTATTCTTGTGTCACTCCAATTAGCAAAATCCATATCCTTGCTGGAGTTACAACTATAAAGCTTCCTAGTTGAAGCTACTGCTTAACAAAGGTTTTTAATTTGATGAATTTCCATCTCTTGAAACCTGAAGGGGGTGCAAAGTCTACCCAACGGCCTGAGTGAAGCTAGACTGAGATAAACTGGATAAAACTAAGGTTTAAGGTAGGAAAAACCCTTGCCTGCAAGTTGAAACTTCCTGCAGAAAATGGGTTCCTACCTCATAGTCCTTTCATGAAGCCAGGCTTCATGTTTATAGTGGAGATTTTCCAAATACTCAAGCTCAATTCCTTGCTCCTCTTCYCTTCCCCTCATCTGTAGCCTTTCCATGCATTTCTGCAAAAAAAAGTATAAACCTAGTCATTAATCATGTGTTGTAGGTTAAATCAGCTAAACGGATCAAGTGGTCCTTACCTTGGAAGGACTAATGCTAGACATCAGTAAGCATTAATTTTAAATGCTTGGCTGAACATAAACGAGTTAAATCTGGAATAGCTTTTTTGTACCCTCTTAAACCCCTGGAAAATGAAGTTGGATCTGAAAATGCTTCATTTTTAGTGAGCATACCTGAGGTGTGGTTCTGAGGTAGATTATGCCATCCAGTTCTATATCTGATTGAAACTGATTCAAAAGCCATGTGTGCCAGTCCTGATAAATAGACCACTCTGTTTCATTAATGTTTCCAGACTCGAACAGGTTAGAAGCAAATACATATCTGCAATGAAAGACATCAGTCTCATGCCAAGAATGACAAAAGTGAGCTACTAAAACACTTGTCATTAGAACAGAATGATGGTATTGGAAAAATAGCTGCCCTTAATCAAGCCTGCTCCTTGCAGATATTAGTTTAACTATCAAGTGTTTTCCCCAGCTCCGTGTCTTTAAAGACTTGGAGCTGTTAATGTGAGAATAATTACCTGTCACTGTACACAGATCTCTCAAAAAACTGCACTGGATGTTCTGCTTCGTGTAGCTTGGCTGAGACAGGTTTTAATTGTGCTCTTACTCGGCTCAAGCACGCGTAAGTCTGAAATGTGTAAGCCCATCTTGTGGGTTTGTCGTACAGCATTTGAAGTAAGTTTCCTCCACTCTTCTGAGATGTTGAAAGTTCCTGGAGGGCAAGAGAAAAAATGCAATGGGAACATAATTGCAGGATCTTACTACCTTTTCTCAATCCAGAATTCTGGTATGTTTAAGTAAGAATTCATGGTGCTTTTTTCTGTTTGCTTTTTTCAAAGAGAATGCTTCGGCATAGGATCTGAGAGACTTTTTTTTTCTTCAGGTGATGGTGGTCTTCATGAGAGCTTCTTTTAATAGCTTGTTTCCTCAGTTCCAGATCTTAGTGTGATTCCTGTGGAGTAGGGGATGTGATTTGGCATATACATTCAGTAGTATCTTGCCTTTACAATTTGAGTGCCTGACCAACTGTGGTATGATAGTGGGGATGACTCTGGCTGCTGCAGACTAAGTATAGCTGGATTTTGGCATAGCTCCCTGGCCGTGAAAATCCTGCAGTTTCTTCGGCCCAAACCCCGCGCACCTACCTTGTGCTCATCCTCGGCTGTCTGGATGTTGCACCACTTGGCGATGGGCTCGGGGATGATCTCCCACTCATCGCTCCGTTTCTCCAGCAGCCTGACAAACGTTGATTTCCCCGCAGCTGTGAAAGATTTAGAGCAGTTCACGAAGGGGGGTGGGTTGATGGCACTGGTGCTGCTGGTGGACACGGGGCAGTCGTGAGAGTTGTGAGCCGCTGTCGGGGCAGTGTTGATGCGCGTGGCCGGCCGGGTGCGCCGTGGAGCAAATAGCGCTAATCGGCCGCACCA
Source organism: Amblyornis subalaris (assembly GCA_018881555.1). NCBI lineage: Eukaryota > Metazoa > Chordata > Aves > Passeriformes > Ptilonorhynchidae > Amblyornis > Amblyornis subalaris. The sequence goes on from JACAXG010000013.1 coordinate 5,619,315, forward strand.
GAGGGGCCGCGCCCGGCTCGGGCGGCCGATAAGGGCGGCGGAGGCGCAGCCGACATTTTAGGAGCTGCCGCGGCGGGCGGAGCGCGGTGGGGGGGGAGCGGGGGAACGGCTGCGCACGCGCCGGGACTTAGAGCGGGCGCGCGGGCGGGCGCGAACGGGTGCTGCAGCCCGGGATGGACCGGGGGTACGGCGGGTAGCGGGGGTTTGTGCTCCTGAGCCCGCCCTGCGCCTCGCTGTGACTGACGGGCACGCGGCCCGCGAGGCTCCCTCCCCTCTCCGGCCTTGCGCTGGGTTCGGGCTCGGCTCGGCTCTCCCTCCAGGGCCTCCGCTGCCCGCAGAGCAGGGTGCACAAGCCCCGCAGCCGCCCCTCTCCCAGTCTTCTCCGCTATTCCAGCCCCTCGGCGCGCTCCCGGCCTGACCCTCCCCGGCCCCCCTCCCGTGCCGCCGAGCTCACCGATGTTCCCCTCGATGGAAACCTTCATGAGGCGCTTCTGGAAGCTGGATTCGAGGGAGCCGGCGAGGCTCTGGCAGTGCCGCTTGGCAGGGGTGGACATGGCTGCGCCGAGCGGGAACTCTAGGGGTTCCCGGCTGCTCCAGCGCACTTTAAGCGTCCCGCCAGCSGGTGGGCGGGATGGCCGCTTCCCGCCAGTCCTCTCCGGGAAGAGGCGGAGGCGCTGCCCCCTCCCCCGCCGCTCCTGCCCGGCTCCTGCCGCCGCGGGGTTATAAAATGGGCGTTCGGCAAGTGAAATGGAGAAGAGAGCTTGGTGCAGGAAGTGTGACTGTAGCACGGTTCCACTCACTGATCTAATTTGCATTACTGTAAACAAGTTCGCCGTGTTGTTGGATTTACAGACATAAACTTGAGCATGCGCTTTAAAAAAATTTAAATTGTCAGCCTCCAGCTGTGGGGGTGGGCGAGTTGTTAGTGGTCCCCAACACTTCAAAGAGTTACGTGAGTGATGAGGCCATGTAGATTTGCAGGCTGTTCTGGAGAAGAAACACTCATGGATGAATGGTATTCATCCAGAGACTGCTCAGAGCAGCTTCTGGGGTTTAAATATGTGTCGGGCTTTGTGGAGCCTGCTTAACTGTGGGTGTGGGTCCTCCCTCACCTGCGTAGGCAGGTTGAAACATGAACTACTTGTTCCAGGGGAAAGGGGATGGAGGATTCTTAGATGGTGAGATGTTCCAGTTTCTTCTGTAACAGAGATTCAGGGTGAAATCTAGCTAGGTCTGGTGTGTTTGGAGGAAATGGGAGGGAATTAACTTTTCCTTTCTGTTATGATAATTGTGACCCACTGTCTCTTCTTTCCCCATCTCCTCCAAACACACCAGGCTTCAGTGACCGAAGCGAGCAGATTGTTTCACGTGGGGTAGCGTCAGCCTTTGAAGCTGGTAAGTGCTAGCTCCCACACGTCGCTGTGTGCAGCCAGAGCGCTCCGCTGTCCGCGCCACGCGGGAGCCGGGACGGGCCGGGGCGGGGGTGGCAGCGCGCGGGGCATGCGCAGTGCGGCGAGCGGGGCCGGGGCTTTGTTCGGCGCGGCGGGCGGGCGGCGCGTGCGCACAGGCGGCGCGCGGGCACAGGCAGCGCAGGGGCAGCGCGTGCGCACGGGCGGCGCGCCGGGTCCCGGGGGCGGGGCCGGTCCGGGCCCCACCGGTACACGCGCGCACGCGCCCCGCGCCCGCCYCGGCCACGCCGCAACCGGTCCCGTGATCGGCGCAGGGCCCGCGGTGGTCGGTGCCCGCTCGCCGCTCCCTGCCAACCGACGGCGGGCGCTGCGCCATCGCCGGGGGCCGCGGGGCCGCCAGGGTGGCGTCCGGGCCCGCGCTCTTTGTGCGGCGGAAGGCCCGGCCCAGCGGAAGCACCCGCCGCCATTTCCTAGCGCGCTCTCGCCACAGGCTCGCCCGCTCGCTGCCGCCTGACCGGGACTAGGCGCTCTCCAGACAGCGGATCAGGCTCGGAGCCCTAGAACCAGCACGGAGCCCCACCATGTGTGCGTGCGGGGAAGGGGCAGGGCGCGGGCCGGGGGCGGGAGCGGCGCCGTGTGTGTGAGGCGGCAGCGCCCGAGGCAGAGGAGGCTCGGGGAGGGCCGGGGCACAGGCCAGGGGGGCCGCCGGGCGCTCTGAGGGGGTGCGGGTGGCGGCCGTGCTGAGCAGCGTCTCAAAGGGTCCGATCTGGTCTTTCCAGCAACTACAGAAGCCGAGACGGAGCAGAGCCTCACCCCCAACGTGATGCTCAACACGGAGAGCAGCGAGGGATACGTGGTGAAAGTCCGGGGGCTGCCTTGGTCCTGCTCCACCGAGGAGGTGCAGAGGTTCTTCTCCGGTAAGTGGGGCTGCGAGGAGATAAGAGATGTGAGAGAGGGGCTGGGCTCTGCTGTCCCTTCTTGCTCCCTCCCAGGGACACTGGCAGTGGGAATGCTGTAGGGAGCAGTTGCAGGAAGCCTTCAGTAGCCAGTGAAGTTTGTAATGCACCAAATGCCTCAGCCAGGACCTGGTATGCAAAGCCATGCTCGAGGGAGCAGGAACTCGGCACAAAGGGGCTTAGTCTGTGGAGTTGCTGGCATAGTCGCAACTTGCCTTCGCTGCTTGAGCAACCAGGAGAAAGAAGCTTCCATTTTAAAGAAAATTCAACCTGAAGTTAGAATTTTGATGCTAAGTTACTTTAATTCTTGGTATTKTCTTAACAAGGTTCTCTTGTTAAGTGTTCAGTGTGTGTGTCTTTCCTCAAAGGAAGCATTCTGCAGTGATAAATACATGCTTTCTTGCAGTGACTGGAGATTTTAAAGCTGCTTCAAGAATTTAACATATTGGACTTTTATTCTTACACTGATGGTTACTACTTGTATTTAATTTCACACTGATGAGAAAGTTAAGATCAAAAGCAGACAGTACATTCAATTTAAGGCAGAAAAGCTTTGAAAATCACTAATTTTCAGTCATCCTTAATGTTAATCTTTAGGTTTGACTAGAAAGGTGACTTTATTTTGGTTAACCTTTTAGTTAACTGGTCGTTTTCAAGTTGTAACAAGAATACTGCTGCTTTTGTCGACTTGATATTTGTTACRTTTCTCTTTTTAGGCTTTCTGAAACTTGTAAAGTCACACTGTTCCTGTAATAATTGAACTAATGCTGGCCTTCCTGTTTCATTTTCAGATTGCAAAATTCTAAACGGGGCTTTGGGTATCCGTTTCATCTACACCAGGGAGGGTAGGCCAAGTGGAGAAGCATTTGCTGAACTTGAATCAGAGGAGGATGTGAAATTGGCCTTGAAAAAAGACAGAGAAACAATGGGACACAGATACGTTGAAGGTTTGACTCAGTTGGTCTAGTAACTGACTACATGTGTTTGTGCTTGATGAGTTTTTGGTTAATTGCTTTTCTGTCTCTTTAAAATGCATGTGAAAGGACAAATGGACTTGTATATCATAAGTTGACTAGTTTCAAGGCAGATGACTTTTAAAACTCTTGCTCATTCCAGAATGCATTAATTCTAAGTGCCTTTTACAGTTTTCAAGTCAAACAACGTTGAAATGGATTGGGTTCTGAAGCATACTGGTCCCAACAGCCCTGATACAGCTAATGATGGTTTTGTACGTCTTAGAGGACTCCCATTTGGCTGTAGTAAAGAAGAAATTGTACAGTTTTTTTCAGGTATGTGGGATAAAAGTAGTAGCTATAGCAGTATTGGTTAATGCTATAAAACCCCAACAAACCAAACATGCATGGATTGCCCAGTAGTACTTCCAGCAGTATTTTCATGAATATTAAAAGTAAATAAACCGATTCTTTATTAGTTTTCTGGGCTTGAGGAATCCCTTGTATCAATTCCTAAAATACTTGGTAATTAATTTAGGGAATGCCAAAAAGCTGCTTGAATTTATACTTGGTGGGACATACTGTTCCAAGTAAGGGTTGTAGAAGATTGTCTTGCTTTCCAAATAAAGGTGAACAGTTCATATTTCCACCCCCAGTCTTGGCTGGTTCACCCTGGTCAGTGAAGGATGTAGAACACCCTCACCACTGGGCTCTATGCAAGGAGCAGGATCCAAGTAAGGGCAGGCATTGTGCCCATGACTTCTTCCCAACGTAGAGCTAGTATTGAATGAAATTCCAGAGAAAAATGACCTGCTGAACTCTTCCCAAGTACAGATTTCCAGATTTGCCTGCTCTCTTCCTATGGGGAAAAAACTCCAAAACCAAACCCTTGATACTGCATAGATCAAAGTTTTTATGGATGAAGAGATAATGTCTTGTTTTGACTAATTTTTACTTTTTTGCAGCTGTTTTATGTTTTACAAACTAGAATTAGACTATTAAAATGCCTAAGAATGAAATCTGTTGATTGTTTAGGATTTCACTTGTTAATATTTTCAAAATACTAGATTTCTAAATGTTTTGTTATAACAAGATATGATTGAGTTTACTGTTTTACTTTAAAATACAGTAGAAACTTTTTCAATTTTACAATCTCAGAACTTTGTTTTTTGTTTTCTGAATCAGTGATACAAACAAGAGCAATTTCTAAGCATGTACATTTTAAGCTGTTTTCTTTTTCTTACATGGTGAAGTAATTCAAGCTTTATAAGTTGTTAATGTGCTTAATATACAAAATGTGTCTCTTCTGTTCAGGAACTAATACTTGAAAATTACTTCATGATTTTTTTCTTAATTAAGCACTCCTAAAGATAAAAAATATCAATGCTGAAATTTGACGTTTGCATAAGGCTAATTATTTTACCTGAGTGACTTCTAGTAAAATTACTTGTTCTGTATAAAGCTGTTTAACTTGCTGTGTTTGAATTTAAGTTCTCTTAAAAAGTTCATTTTAAATACTTTCACAGAATTGAAGAGGTTTGTAATGATATGTGAAGTTCTTAACGCACCCTGCATTAGATGCCTTCTCTGAGGGTTTGTCCCTGACCCTCAGAGCATTTCTGTGCTCTGCAGGGTGGGTTAAGAACCTGAACTGAATGGTATGTGATTGTGGAGCTCTTTGTTGACGTGCCTTTTTTTTCTTCTGGTGTTTTAGAATCAACATACCATTCACTTAAAAGTGTTTAAATTCTGGTGTTTTTAAAGCTATAAGAAAAAACTCATGACTGGGCTTGTGATGTTAATATTGCCCCCCTACTGGGGTTATTTGTCCTTGGGTTGAAGGGTTGGAAATCGTGCCAAATGGGATAACATTGCCGGTGGACTTCCAGGGGAGGAGTACGGGGGAGGCCTTCGTGCAGTTTGCTTCACAGGAAATAGCTGAAAAGGCTCTAAAGAAACACAAGGAAAGAATAGGGCACAGGTGGGGATGGATGGTTGGTTGGCTCTGTCACTTTTCTTATGGTAAACAATTAAATCCATATTCTCTCTTCTGAAAGTGTTAACATCCAAATCAAAGTAGTATTTTGGTCTCTAACTCRGCTATGAATAAAGGTATTGATTGCTACAATGCACGTGGCACAGACTGGATCTACCCAAAAATACAAGATGAAATTGGACTAAACTAAAATGTCATTTGGAAAATGAGTAATAACAGGAATGCAAAATTTATAGCTTGGAAGTGACAAAGTTGAGAGACTATGGCTTTAACTTCTCAAATAGCACCAATTCTACCTTTAGCTCTAAAGACATGCACAGTATTCTTACTACCATAAGAAAATGTGATACTTTCTAAACTTGTTTTATAAGTTGAATTGTAACAAATTTACTTACTGTATTAATCTTCAATGTAATAAGCATAGCTTTCAAGAAATTGTCACAAAGGGTTTTTATTCGATTTTACTTGTGACCATTTTTCATTGAAGCATGCACCTCTTGCCTACGCTGCATCACTGAAGCATAGGCTGGGTTCACTAGTACGTGCAGAGCTTTTTGTGGCATCCTGATGGGTTAAACTCTCGGTGGAGATCGGGTTTTTAACCCTCTGTTTCCATTGCCTCGAGCAAAACAGTGCTGAGTTGAGTGGACGCCAGTCCCTCCTACATTTTGTGACTAACACCTTAAATTGGGGGGAGGGGGGTGGGGAATCAGTATTGCTCCCCCACCCTTAAGGTTGGGATACTGCAAAGTATGAGGAGCACATAAACCCTTCAGTAATTTTAATTTCTTGAAAATACACTGATTTAAACGTAATGTAGTGCTTATAATAGAATGTCATTGCCTACATAATGTAAGGAAACCTGGCTTAAAATTACTGCCAGTGTCAAGGCTATGACTAAATGGCTTGTTGTAATGTGAAATTGTGAGGTGTTTGTGGAAGGAACAGAGGACTGACTTCTCCCTGTACAAACACTTGTAGGTACATTGAGATCTTCAAGAGTAGTCGAGCAGAGGTGCGCACTCACTACGACCCTCCCCGCAAGTTGCTGGCAATGCAGAGACCTGGTCCGTACGACAGGCCCGGCCTGACGCGCGGATACAACAGTCTGGGTAGAGGAAGTAGCTTGGAGAGGATGAGGCGTGGAGCCTATGGAGGAGGTAAGTGCACAGAGTCCGAGGGAGCTGCTYGTCTGAAAAGCAGCAACTCTTGGACTTGGTGGTGTGCCCCCAGCTTTGTAACTGCTGGTTTGTATGTGTCCTTGGCCTTAATTCTTGTAGAAGAAATGAAATGTGGTAGTTGTTGTTTGCGGTGTGTACTRTGTATTTGGATTTTTCTGTAGTCGAAATGAAAGTTTATTTGGATCTTTGTGTAGTTGAAATGAACATGTCCAATCTGTTTCTAGGTTATGGAGGTTATGATGACTACAATGGGTATAATGATGGCTATGGGTTTGGTTCTGATAGATTTGGAAGAGGTAAGAGATCTCTAATAGGAACAGTAACTGAACTTACGACATGTCCCAAAAGAAACTAAAATACATCTGAAAGACCTAGAATGGACTCTTTTCTCCGCAGGGATGTCGGACCACAGGTACGGCGACGGATCGTCCACCTTCCAGAGCACGACTGGCCACTGCGTCCACATGCGAGGTCTGCCCTACAGAGCCACGGAGAATGACATCTACAATGTGAGTGCCACATGCTGCTCCCCAGTGCGTGGCTTCAGGTCCTGGGGTTGTTGTGGGACATGCCAGCTGCACTGCAGTTGGAGTGTTCCTTTGGAGAAAGTGGCTTGTTGTAAACCCAGACTGTTGCATTGGTGCGTTTTAATCTGTGTGACTGTTCCATGTGTAGTTCTTCTCACCTCTGAACCCTGTAAGAGTACACATTGAAATTGGACCAGATGGCAGAGTAACCGGGGAGGCAGACGTTGAATTTGCTACTCATGAGGATGCAGTGGCTGCTATGTCCAAAGACAAAGCAAACATGCGTAAGTCTGACGGCTCGGAATAGGTGGCGTTAGGGAAATGACAGCACTGCAGTGCAGTGCATCTGCTGTAACTGGAATGCCAGAGATTTTACTGCAGCTTCAGTTGAAGTGAGACAAGCTGCATGGGTTTGGTGTGGAAGGCTCTCATGAGAAAACTTTCTTCTTCCAGAACACAGATACGTAGAACTCTTCCTGAACTCCACAGCAGGAGGAACTGGTGGTGCCTATGGCAGTCAGATGATGGGAGCAATGGGTATGTAACAGTCTCACTGCGCTTCTGAACAAGCACTTGCTATTGAAGGAAGCTGGCTCATTTTGTACAGCTCCTGCTTATTGTGTGCCTGGCATCCAAACTGAAATTCAACATTCTGTCTTAATCACACAGTCAAGGAATCGGAAGGGGTAGTCCAAGATTGGAACACTAGCACATTGCCAGGTATATAAACCTTTTGGGAATACATCTGAGCTTTAATAGGTAGAATAAACTTGTGATGCTGAGTGTGGTGTGCCTGGTGGGATGAGTGGCTTTTGGGAGTGTGGTGGTGCAAAATTTGGAAGGTGCCTGTCCTTTCATTCTCCTTCCCCTTCCCTTTTTGGGACACCAGAACACGGTTTGGTGATGGAGGGTGTATCTGTGGCACATGACCTGCCATTCAAGCTCTGTCTTGGTGGTGAGAGAGAAATCTATTTGGCATTGGGCAAAATGGTCTCTGATTTGTTGTGGCAAATCCCAGAAGTGTTTAAAAATCTAGAATCTAAAATGCAATACAAATCTTAAGCATCTGTTGCTGTTGTGCCTATAAGGCAGATACCCTCCTGACACCCAGCTGGTCTGATTTCATAGAGATGAAGGTCGGGTTGGTTTCTGGGGGGCTCCTTACTGGGGGGTGCTGGGGTGGGGGTGTGTGGATACACTGCTGCTTTTCTAGTACTTGATTACAAAATGTTTGAAGTTCTAATGCTGATACTGGAACTACAGAAAATATTTGTAGGAGTGTAGACAAGTGATGAGGTGAAGAGCAGTTGTTAGTTTAAACAGAGATGTTTGTGTGCTGAGCCACAGCACTGCTGTGATGCACAACCAGTCTGGAGCAGGAATAAGTCTGTCAGGGCTATGTACAAACGAGTGACTCCAGTTGATGAGCTGCTGTGCTTCTGGAAGGGCAGCACACTCATGTGATGTCACTTAAAGCCAAGTTCAGATCTTTTGGGGTGTGTTACAGTGCAGATCAGTCCTGTTTAGTATAGTCCATAGAAACTGTAAAAGTAACTTCTAAAGTTCTTGTTGCTGCTTGATTGCAGGAATGTCTTTAGAAACCCCATCACTTTCCTTGAGCATGTTAAAGTTCCCTTGGTGTGAGCAAGGTAGTGCCAGAGTGCAGGGGCTGTTGGGTGGGCGAGGGCTGGGTTTGTTAATGTTGTGATCTTGACAGGCAAGTTCTTAACATTTTTACCCTTAACTTAAAGGGAGCCAATCCAGTTATGGTGCTCCAGGCAACCAGCAGCTGAGTGGGGGTTATGGAGGAGGATATGGAGGTCAAAGCAGCATGAGTGGCTATGGTAAGAGCATTTCTTTGCTGGTTTCAACTGGGCGAGGTGCAGCTGGCTTAAACATGCCCTTCACTGGTGTTGAAGGGTTGTGTTACAGCCTGGGCAGCACAAGCCCTGAAAATTGAAGATGTGGCTTTTGTGAATGTAAAAAATAATGGGGAATTGGGGGGGAATCAATTCAAAGCAGAAACGGGGAGCTGAGGGGGGAAATGTGGAAAATTTTTCTGAAAGGGGCAGGAAATGCCAGTCTCCAGACTTGCATTGCTCTGATCACTTCTTTTCTTAATCTGAAGCTGGAGACCAGCTTTGTTTAAACACAGTACTACTGGGGGAGGGGGTCATGGGAGGCTGGGTCCTCCCTATTCCCCCAGAGCAGTGGTAAAGCTCTGGATTGGGAAGGGGGGTGATGCAGAGCTCGTGCTGTCGTTGAACATCCGATAACTGGCTTTGGGTACGGAGCTGTAAACTGACACTTTGCAGCGTTGGGCACGGTAGACGGTATTTACGAGGTGGCCCAGCAAGGACAGGCGTTGGGGCAAGGATGCTTCGAGTCGGCCTGAGGCAGCTGTGAACCTGCTGTCGGTTTCCCCCTCAGACCCCGGGAGCCAGGGCGCCATGAACAGCAGCTACTACAGCAGTGGGAACCGCGCATCCATGGGAGTGAACGGCATGGGCGGCATGTCCAACATGTCCAACATGAGTGGTGGCTGGGGAATGTAACCAATCGCTGACTTTTGGTCACATCTTTTTTAAAAAACAAAAAAACAAAAAACTAAGTTTAACAGTTTTGCAATACAAGCTTGTGATTTATGCTTTACTGTAAGTGAATTCAGGATTGTTTTAAAACCTTTCAGGTTCAGTATTTTTGAACATACAGAAATGAACATTCATCTAGGATGTAATAACCAAGTAAAGACTATAACTGTTAAACGATTTGGAGCGTTTCTCAAGTTAGTTTTGTTGTAGGAGTGTATTTAAGCAGTAAGCGTATTTAGGTTAAAGCTGTTTGAATTATGTTAAATGTTGCTCTTATACCATATTACATCCAACACTGTTTTGAATACATGTTGAAAGAGACATGCTTTTTTGTAAAGAACCAATATAGGAGCTGTGTCTGAAAATCAAAGTGAACATTTGGCATGTTAGTTCTAGTTTATTTCTTTTAATATCCTGTAAGGCATGTTAAAGCTTTTTTTTTTTTAAGTTAATGGGGGAAACATGTTGAGACGCAATACGGCTACTTTAGGATTTTGGTCTTGGTGTTCGTATAAAATTCTGAGGCCTTGATTTAATCTTTCATTGTATTGTGATTTCCTTTTTAGGTGTATTGCGCTAAGTGAAACTTGTTAAATAAATCTTCCTTTTAAAAACTGGAACTCACTCCTTCTTGACCTCCAGCTTCTTGTAACTACACTTGCACCCATGTCCTCTGTGACTGTTGTGCCCTTGCCRTGCAGCTGCCGAGCAGTGACTCCTCACTGAGTGCTGGCTGGCCCTTAGCATGTTACAGTGACAATTCGAGGGGGGGAACAAAGGAAACCACCCCCACTGCTGGGGGTGCCAGTGTGTGTTGGTTCAAAGCGCTGCATGGCTTTGCAGTGYGCAGGGGGTCTGGGCCCTAAAGCTTTTGGGGAGGGTGAGAGGTGATTCTGTACTTTACTGTAGGCACCAGTGGAGTCGGCAGCTTACTGCAACCCTGTTTCAATAAATGCAACTTGTCAAACATCCTGCTTAAAGATGTGTTTTGTAAGCAACTGAGTTACAGCTTTTTGAGCACCGCACCTTCCCCTGAAATAATATGGAATCTGCTTCTGTGCATTGGCTGTAGTGCATTTATTYGTCCTTGGTAATGAACCATTTGTCTGGAAGGGTTAGAAACCTGAGGTCCCCTCTGTTCTGTAAGGGTTGAATCCCGAGCAGCGGGTGCTGCAGCCATGCTGTGTCTGCCATGAAAAAAACCTAGTTCTGGGGAATGCTGACTGAGCTCAGAAACGGCAGCTGGAGCCCAGCTCAGGGACTGGTGTCCCTGCTGTGCCTCTGTCAGAGCTGGGGGGACYTGAACAGTTTTGGGACAGAGTGGGGATCAGTGGGGATCACCCCTGGGTTTGTGCTGTTCCACAAGGAGCCTTTGGAAGAAGCTCCTTTGGTCAAAGAGAGTTCTGTTACCCACGGTACTCAGGGGCAGTGTGGATGCTGCTGGGGACAGTGCTGCCTTCACCCTGTTCCTGGTGTGAGGTGACAGCTCCGTGTGCTGGCACAGGAAACACAAACTGCTTTGGGACTCGTGGTGCAGCCGAGCCCGGGGCTGGCAGAGCAATGAGAAGGTGGCCATAAACACCCCTGGGGGTGGGGCGGCAGCAGCAGCCCTGCTTTGTCCCAGGGGTGGGCACAGCGAGCTGGAGCCACTGCCTGCTTTTTTCCCTGGAAAATGGGCAGAAGCAGTTGGGGCTGCATCTGGCTTCATCTGGCACCTTCCAGGAGAATACCACAATGTTGGTCACATATCCCAGACACATTCTGGTATCTTTAGCTTAAACCCTGGATGTGTGTGGCTGGACAAGAACATTATCTTCTGGGATCTGTGACTGACAGCTGTTAAAAATCAGACCTTTCAGTTTTTGCAAAAGGCTTTATTGTGTAACTACTGCACTGTGGTAACAGCGACTTCCAGAACAAGTATAATGTGCAGTTTTGACTCCGCAGTGAACCGAAGGCACATTCATTGACACTCCTTATAAAGCTCTTTCTATAGACAATTCATAAATTGACCTTTTCCTCTCTTGACTTAGAGCAAATACAAAACTGTACACGAGCCAGGAAACACACAGGAGCACCTACAGTCATGGTAAAGAAATGAAGTTCATGTACAGAGAGACAATGACATCTGCAGTGATCAAATAAATGTAGAAATGCAATATACAAATTTTAATACAAATATCTATAAAAATCAGAAAAATTAATCTTAGTTTCAAATAGAACTTTGGGGGAAATTACACTTGATATAAGCTTCTTAATTATTCCAGTTGGAGAAGCACTAGYTTGCACAATTCCTACAAATTATGTTACACTGCTGTGTCTTACAGTGGAAATTAGCAGAGACCAGCCAGTCTAGTCTGCTGCACAGAGGACACCTGCAATTCAGAATTAAAAAAATAATGGCTACTTTCCAATGTCAAAGTGGCTCTTTGAAGGGTGGGAGGGCCTTAGGAGGAGTTGGAGGAGCACCGCTGGAGCAGTAAGGTGTGACAATTATCGCAGACTCGAACGGGTTTCGGGTACGACGGCAGCGCGAGTTCGTTACTGGAACAAGTGTTGCAGAAGATGTCCCCGCAGTTTCTGCAGTGGTGCTACAAAGAGAGAGTCAGAGTGAGCGCAGCTGCCAAAAAACAGCACCAGGAAGAGAAGTCAGGCCTTGGGAAATGCTTCCGCGTCCACTGAATTCCTACACTCCCCACCAAGCCCAGCCCTCTCAGCAGCATTTCCTCCTGCACAGGGCCGAGCGCAGGGCGCGATCCCTGCGCCGCCCATCCCTGAGCAGCCGATCCCAGCGCAGCCGATCCCTGCGCAGCCGCTCTCCCTCCGCGGCCAGGAGCTGCACCCGCCCCGGCTCGGGGAAAGCCAGGAGCAGAAACCGGAGCGGGCCCGGCGCTCCGGGCAGCCCTCCCGGCCCGGCTCCGCACGGCTGCCGGGTCCCCGCGCTGTCCCTCACCGCGGGGCCGGGCTCTGAGCACGGGAAGGGAGCTTGAACACAGCCCACAACAGCTCCTCACCAACGAGAGCACCCAAGCAGGAGGGAGTATTATTTTTTGGGCGGTAAATGCCAAATTATTCCCTACGTAGTTATCATGCCAACAAGATTTGGAATTGAAGCAGGAACAGTCTTCCCTACCAAAGTATGCTCCAGCACGACTTTTGTTTTCCATGGATTATTTAAAAATAATCTACGGAACAACACTACCTTCCTTCTCGAGATGGAGAATTCCTTTTTACATTGCTTGCAGTGTGTTGCTTCATCATCCTTCAGCCATGTATGACCCTGGACAATTGGAATGAAAACCACACTCGAGATACAAATAAACTTCAAGGCATTTTACCAACGTTGTTGGTATTTTTCAAAAGCCACCTTTTAAAAGCAGAATAACCAGGGTGAAATTTGAAGGTGTTAGATGAAATTTGTATGTTTAGTCAAAATATCCATGAGAAGTAGAGTACCTTTAGTGCTTTATTTACTTCTTTAATGTCTTCCATCTTCAGCTTTGATCTGGAAAAAAAAAATTAGGCCCTGCATGACTTTCTGTTTAGGTGTTTGGTTTTCCCTGCCTTTCCGCTGTCCAGCCACTGAACCCAAACCCCAATTCTTCAGTCAGCTCCCTGTTACCCCTCTGAACCACTCACTATCACTGGGAAACTTTGTCATCTTGAGGTTCACCCCTTTTTCAGTATAAACAGAAGAATGTAGAAAAAGCACAGTTCCRCTATAAGAACTAAACATTTCCTTTAGTGTTTCCTCTCAGCCAGCTCACTCTTACAAGATGCTCCCTCACTTTTATTTCATGGCTCTTTAGTTTCCATACATAGTAATTGCCTCCTAAAATTCTCACATCAATTGATTTTTATAAGTGGATGAGGTTTAAAATTCTTGGTATTAGTCTGATAGTCCAGGTTATGTCACTTACAGGAGTTCTGTTCCCTAGAACTTACTGGCTGAGATGAAGTCCCATTTCTTCAAGAGCTTGTTCCTGCTCCTCATGGACTTTCTTCAGTTGCTGGTTCTCATCTTGCAGTTTTCTCAGTTCCTACAAAATCAAGTTTTTTGTGCACTGTTTGACTTATAACCTCAATCAGTCTACCCAAACTACCCAAGCAGTTCACAAGAATCAGCTCCTTTGCAAATCCCCCTATTTCTAAGGCTTGATTTTTACAATTACATGGAGGAGCTACCCACGGGTTCTGCACAAACAACAAAATCATTTAACTGCATTTACCAAAAAGCGGAAGATTTACAGGCTTTGAACATCCTTGAGCGTACTTAGACCACAGCAGTCCTGTGCCCACACATGAGCACACAGACACATACAGGTACACAATTGTGTCCTCTGAATCTCAACTGCTCCATACATGGGAGCAAATCCTCTTCAGGTTAACAAGAATGTTCATGCTTAAAAAATAAATCACATTCAGTTGTTCTGAATGCTTGAAACTGTGCATACCTTTTTAAGCCCTTCCATCTGTTGCAATTCTGTTTTAAGCAGAGTGGTTGCATCCTTCTCTTGGTGCAGTTCTTTTTGCAAAGTTTGTCTCTGTTCCTTTTCAGATTTTAACTCCTTTTCCAGATTTGAGCTATTTAAAAAGAATTCATTCTAAAAAACCCTATAGCAGAAAAATATCCTATAGCACTTAAGGATAGCAACAGTGTGAGAAGCAGAAATCTTGTCCAAAAGAGGGCAAAACTAGAGTGGTGTTCTGGGAAAGGAAAGAACAGGCAGCAGACATCACAAATGTTAACACTGTTAACATTTAACATATGTTAACATTTTTGGATCACAGAAAACAAACAGCAATGAAGGGCTAGAAGAAAAACAACCAACCAAAAGACCCCTTAAAAAAAAAGCCCCACAAGTACATATTTCACTATCTGTGTTTAAACTGTCATGTTTAAAAGGGACACTCTGCCCTGAAGTCTGAACAGTGGAAGAAGCTTTTTTTATCGGTATTAGAAATCTTTAGAGGATTAACATTCCCTAAGAACACACCCATAAGTCCCTTCAAAAGTCCCAATCCCTTTGGATGACAGTCACTTCTATGCTCAGCCTACAAGCATGACCATACCTACCTCCTGATTTATTAAAAAAGCATTTGAAAACKCCATTGCTAGCTGGAATGGGCAGATTTTTGCTGCCACTCTGTGCTCTAAATTGGATGTTCTGGAAAAAACATGTCAAAATCCTCACATGCACTGTACAGAAGTGCTGTGCTTCCCTGGGTCCYGCATACTTCTGCCAATGCTAAAGAATTCAAACCTAGCCCTCCTTAGACCTGAGCACAAAAGGAGTAGATAGCACTTCTTAAAGAAATGGCAAAGGGAAGGAAAACACCTGCTCAGATAAAGTACCATTTGCTGTCCAGCTGGGACATCTGCTGCCGACACGAGTCGAGCCTCCCAGCCAGCTCCTGCTTCATCTTATTGCACCGTTCCTCCGCTGCCTGCCTGGCCTTCTCCGCCTGCTGCAGCCTACAAAGGAAGGAACAGGTACATTTGTTTCCAATTCACTCCTTCCCTGCACCCTCCCACCCTCCTCTAGATTTACCACAGAGAGCTTTATAAAAGCGTGAACTGAAAATGCTAGTAGAGAAAAAAAAAATTACTTTTGAAAACAACCGTTTCAGAAAAAAACCCCAAAACCAAAGGCCAGAGTCACACCTGTTGTTAAACTGAAGTTAACATGTTTTTCAACAGCCTGCTTATGGAAAAAGCTATAGTTTTCCAAAGGGCTAGTTGTGGGCATGTTTCACTGGGAAAAGAGAGCAGTAAGTGCAGAGGGATAAAGAGGAGAAAGTAAAAAAGCTCATGCTGGCACCCACACCCAAATGTCTGTGGGGGCATATCATTCTGTAAAGGTTTATGTTGGAAACTTTCGACTGACTTCAGTGTTGACTATCTGAACTTGCAATTATTACCTCTCTTCCATTTGTTTCATAGAGGACATCATCTCACTTGTTTTTCCTTCAAAAGAAGATATTGCTTCTGTTTTCTGTTGTAATGAACACTCTGCATTCTGTAGGAAATAGTGAACAGTGTCTAAAGTCTGCCACCAGATAAAGAATGTTCAGCTCGCTAAAGGCCATGGCTGGGTCTAACTGGAATGTGCAAACAAAACGCTGATAATGCCAGAGCAGACATTGCTCCAATTGTTCTGTTACAACCTCAGGAAAAAACCAAACCACCTTAACTAAGTTTTGACCTAAGAGATCAGCTATAAGCCAAAAATATTCTCTTCAGAAAAAGCTTGAAGGAATAAATTACCAGATTAAATTGACAGGATAAGAATACCAAAGATGATTTGAACGTAACAACTGCACTCAGTGAGAATGGAACCAGGAAGCCAAAAACCCCCCAATAAATACTGCTTTCAAAAGCAAAGGCACACCTCAGCACTGGGGTTTCACTGGCTGCTGCCTTGCAAGTGTCTGTGAAGGAGGCAAAGACCCGGGTAAAGCCTGAACAGGCATCAGGAAATAGGCCATAAAAATTGAGAGAAATCCTGGCTTTTTGGCAGCAGGTGTGGGAGAGGAAGGTTTGCTGAACTCTTACTTCATTCATGGAGAGGCTAGACAAGCTTTTATTTCACTAATGGAAACACGYTCTGTATATTTTGTGTGAGCACTACTACTCCATGGCTTCCTTGTAGAAATGCCTATCATACATTTTTGTTCAACTGAAAGAAACAAAACATAAAACCATAACCTCCCAAACAACAGAAACCCCACAAAACCCTTCCCAGCCCCCTGAACATACCTGAGATTTGTGGAACATCTGCAAGTTAATGGCCTTCACTTCTTCTAACTGTTGGCGAAGTGCAACTAAAGTGTCTTGTTTTTCATGAGTATCTTTTTCCAGAAGTTTCATGGCAATTTCCATTTCTGTTTTCATTCCAATTTGTAGCTCTAGCTCTTTCTCTAGTTCCTTACAAAGAGATTTCCTAGTTACTGCTACGTAGCCTTATATCAGGGATAAGCATTTCTAAAACCCAGATAACCCCATACACAAGCTGTGTATCTCTGCTGTAATAATGACAGTGGTTTCTTAAAAAGAGACCTTTTATTTCCAACATTCCAAAAGCCCCAATTCCCAGTACTTTACAGACACTGTTAATGACCAATGTCCAGCATCTTGGTTGCAATTTGTCTATGAATTCTGAATAGCTGCCAAAGGTGCACAGCTGACACCTTGTATTTGTAATGTTATGGTAGGCTGAATCCTGTGTCTTTCACTTCACTTCACTTCACTTCACTTTCTATAGTTGTTTCCTTACCAGCCTGATTTTTTTTTCTTCTTTCAACTGCTTCCAAACATCACTGTACATTTCATCAAGACCCTGGCGTGACTGCTTGTAAGTATCCAATTCTACTTTTGTATCCTCTTTTGTTACCTACAAGAAATGTTGGCTACATAAGATCACAAAGTATTTAAAGTATCCCTTTAATTCTTGGTTGTAACACAATATTTCTATGTGCTATTTCAAGTAAAATCCTAATGGTTTACACTCAAGGACCTGGCAAACATTAATAAGCTGAAATTTCAAATATACAGTAATGATAAAAATAGATAATTCTAATACTTTGATTTCTTTCTCCCTTCTGCAAGTGTATTTTTGAGTGTGTAGAAAAGAACAGCAAAATCTAATGCCTGAGCATACAACACTCAAACCCAGCAACCTGCACAGCAACGTGCTCAGCTGTGTTCAGCATTCCAGTTCACAGTGGGTTTGGAGAACTAACTACAGCTGAACAAAAGAGATCCCTTATTTTAAAGATGCTCATCACCTCTAAATAGGTGTCCCACCTCTACACTTTTTTCACTCCGTTCACGAATTAATTCGTTCTGTTGTTTCAGCTGCTGCTGCTCTTCCTGAAGGGATCCAATTCGGTCAGTAGCTGCTGCAAGCTGTACAAAGAGAACAGATCTATATTTAATCACTGTGCAATCATGCAGCATCTGGAGCAATTCTGAAACCAGTTAGCTCAGTCTCTGCAGCAGGTGTGCTGCTCACTTCCCCTTTTGCTTTCCCCACGAGCTGCCTGACCCTTGTACCCACTGTCAGCCGAAATTCATGAGCCCACCAACATTTGATCACCAACTTCTGCTTCACACCCTCATCAATTATTTTTAAATATTAACTGCACAAAGAAATGCATCATAGTGTAAAAGGCTAAAATCCATCTTGGATCTGTGGTATGGACTAGAAGTCACACCAACCCATGCCAGTCTGCCCAGTTCCCCTCATCCTACTAGTATCTACTCAAATATTTTAGGTCTAAGGTACAGTCCTAGGGAGTTTTGTCTCTGATGGAAAAGACCTGTGAGAAATAGAGACCAGACACAAACCTCTTCCTGAAGTTTTGAATTGGTCTTTTCTAAACAGTCTATTTTGTTCTGAAGATCTGCAACCGTGCAACTGCAGCAAGGAACAGAGACGCATAAAAACAATAAATGAACTGCCAATGTTCAACATTCATTCCTAACCCCAACAATATTTTTACCATCTTGCATTTGTAAACAAATAATTTGGCAAGCTGGAAAAAAAACTCTGAGGAAGGACAACTGTCCCTTTTAAGCACTGAGAGGCCCATGCTCTTCCACACAGCTGGCAGCCCTGTTCTGGCTTAGCTTTCACAGTCCTAACACCTCTCCTGCTCAAGAGGGTAAGGGACGCCTGCTCCTCCCACTGAGCAACCTATGGGGGAAGAGTAGAGACTCTTCCTCTAAGGCATTAACTTCCAGATGTACTTGTAATAGTTTCTCTTGAAAAAATTGCTCCAAAATGTTCTGTTAATCAGTCTCAAAAAAGTAAACTACTGTTACACACACTTGCTTTCTGCACTGCATATGCCTGCAGAAGAATAAGACTACAAAATGAAACTAAGATTTTTGGAAAATAATCAGAAAAGGCATTTCAATATCAGACAAAAATCTACAAGACTGACAGCAGATACATTCAAAGCCATACTGGAAAAGCTAAACAGGACAAGTGTTTGTATATGAGAATAG
Organism: Amblyornis subalaris; assembly: GCA_018881555.1. Taxonomy (NCBI): domain Eukaryota; kingdom Metazoa; phylum Chordata; class Aves; order Passeriformes; family Ptilonorhynchidae; genus Amblyornis; species Amblyornis subalaris. Next base: position 5,637,941 of record JACAXG010000013.1, read on the forward strand.
ATGAAAATCTCACCTTAGATGTCGGTTCAGTTCTTCCACATAATGCTTCTGGTCAAGAACAGCTGTAATCCCTCCATCTCTAGTTGTAAAAGTGAGAATTTATTGATTGAGAAAAAATTCCTTCATTCTAAAGCGGTAGTTTGTACTAGGGCTTTCAGCATAGACCTGCAGTCTGAGCTGAAACCTTTTATCCTTTCCTTATAAAAATCCTTGTGCCTGAGCTGGATCAGACAGCACCAGGAAGGTGAAGTAGCTGTTTGGCTGCTTCTCAGCAGCTCCACAGTGAAGTGCTCTGAAGTGGCAGAAGCACATAAAATATGAAGATCCCTTCATTTGCTGCAGGTCTTCTAGATCCAGTGCTGCTAACTGTGGACTCAAATCACCTACTATTTCACTTAAAATTACATTTTTGCCTCCATAACTGATCTCTCCCTCAAAGACAGCTACTTAATTGAGAGGGTTTCTGAAACAGTGCTTAGAAACAAAGCAGTGAGTTAGCAGTGGGTGACCTGGAAAATCATCTCTTCTAAAACCAAATCAAATCACAATATAATATTTTGTGTGCTTTTAATTTGGTCCCATTTCAAGACACAAATTCTCCAAATTGTTGTTAAAATTACCACAGACTCAGTCTCTGAAAGATAYTACTTTTGTTTGCTAACAAAATCTGGTTTGGATTCTCCTTTTTAGATGATTAATAGTTTGAGATTTCCAGCACTTCCATCCTCCCACAGACTGTCTGACAGGTTTGTTCTACAAAACCTGTAATGATTTAGAAGTATTAATTCACCATACATACTGTTTGCCATCACTGTCCTGTGTTTCCTTAAGGTACAAGGAAAAATCAATCACTCCAACCTGAAAAATATATTTAAGATATTAAGACACCTTCACAGTGCAATTCTGCATAGAAACAGGCATTACTGTATCTGGAAAATGATAAAAATCTGAAGTTTTAAGTTTTGAGAGACAAATAATACCTACATTCTTTAGAGCTGATGCAAACATGCAAGCTAGTATTTGTCAAAAAAAGCATCAAAGTACCCATATTTAGTGTGATCAGGTTCCTGGCAGTTATTAGTTTTGACAGCATTTCGATAAATTGCTACTTAAGTACTTTCTTTTGATTCACTGAGGGAAACACAACAAGCTTCAACACAGGTCATGCTGGAAAGAACTCTGGACCCATCTCAGTAAGATATTTATAGATGCACTTAATTCTACTAGAATCCTATACCAACTGATCCTATTTAAGCTTTAATCTTCACCTGGGAATCCAAGTCTTCTCCCTTCAAGCAAAGGTTTGCATCGATAACATTCAGTCCAACCAGCAGACCCACAATAACTGCTCCTTCTTCCTCCATCATCAATGCATCAGGTTCATAAAATTCACTGGAAGAAATATTATAAGGCATCAGTGCACATCAAAGAATTAGAATGGCACTTCCATCACTGAAATCATATAAACGATAATGCAGCCTTCACAAAGCTCAGCTGAGTTCTGACTAATTTATTGCACAAGCCAGAAGATTCAGAACTCTCTCAGAAAATCCTCTGTGAATTCCTCTGTAGCTTCACTGCAAAAAACAATTAACCACTTGCTCCTCTGCAGGCTGCAAGAACAAGTTTGAAGTTAAACTGGTCAATTAATGACTCTCCCTGGAGCAACACGAGGTGTCAGTGATTCAGGAACACAATGTACACGTCTGTGCTATTACCTTAACAGATGCTTGTGGTCCAGGAGTACTTTGAGATAATCTGCCAGTTTCTTCTGCATGAGTGCTAGATAAAGCCAAGCCCTTCCTCTGCCCACAGCAGTCCTAAAATGAAAAGTTGCATATTTTGGTAAAAACAATTTGCGCAATTCAAAAATTCCACTTTACAAACTGAGGTGAAGGATATTATTTACTAAAAAAACCCCCAACAACCAAAAAAAAAATTCTCTGCGGAAATGAACTATTGTCTCCAGAACACAAGAGCATTTAAGTATATCCCATTCTTTAGGGAAAGTATATTGTAAAGTCTTCCTAATTTGAAAATATATATATATTGTCAATAACCACCACRACCCAACAATTGATAAATCTTACCATTAAAAACAAGTCTATTTCAATCATCCTGAATTACCCAAATCAAATAATACCAGCACATGCACAAAATAACATAAAATCCTAAAAGTGGGGGAAAGAAGAGGAAAAAAATACCTGTGAAGACTTTAGTTATTTTTAGCAAGGTTATAAAAATTTCCAAGTGCTGTTTTCAATCTGACAGCATTGTTTGAGTTGGAAACTCTGAATATTTTGATATATTCTCCTTATCTCTTGGAGAAGTCACTGCCTCCTGCATGCCCTATATTTTTCTTTGGGAACAAGAGCTCATTAAGGAAGCCAAGAGACTACATGAAGGATTCCTTTTCCCAGCAGTATGAGTAAAATGCATCATCCCCAACAATTAACTTACTTTAACTCTGGCAGATTTTTAACACTAGTTGCTATATCTGATGCTTCAGGACAAAGTTTTTCCACTAGCTCCAAAGGACCAAAAAACGATTTGTTCTGTCCAATAAAAGTCTTCTTCACTAAAGGGAGCATACAGAGAGGTTTGTGAGGAAAAGTGACAGGCTTCCAACTCCAGAATTTTAGACAAATTTTACTCTATTACTTTGTCTTACCAGCTTATAACATGTCTATTGAAAGGGGGCATTAAATATACCCTGACAGTTTAGGAGGCACAAAATACAGGGTGTTCAGAGGTAACCACATAGTTATACCTGCAATACTGATTAGCATTGTACGTTTATGGAATTAATAATGCATTCAGAAGTCAAATTGGAGCAAGCAGGACACAACAGAGACTCGTTGACCTGCCTCTCCTCAGAGTGGCAGCCAGTGCCCACCTTTGAGCCCGTGCTTGAGGCAGTGCTCCAGCACCACGAAGAACTGCTGCAGTGGTGGGAAGTCGGAGTCCAGAGTCCGGCCCAGGCTCAGGGCTGACTGGATGAGGATTTTGATGCTGAGCTTCATCATGTTCATGAGGTTAGCACGCTCCTCCATGGTGTGGCACCGTGTACCTGGGGGCACATGGGTAGGGAAAGGAAAGCTGCTTTACAATCACAGAATCAATTAGGTTGGAAAAGACCTCTGAGATCATTGAGTCCAACATATGACTGAAACTAGGTCAGGGCACTGAATGCCAGATCCAGTTTTTCCTTGAACAGTTGCAGCGACAGTGACTCCACCACCTCCCTAGGCTGTCCATTCCAATGTATAATCATCCTTTCTGTGAAGAAATGCTTCCCAATGTCCAACCTAAATCTCCCCTCGTGCAGTTTAATCTCTCGTTTTATCACTGGTTGCCCGGGAGAAGAGACCGACCCCCACCTGCCTACAGCCTCCTGTCAGGGACTTGTAGAGACCGATAAGGTCACCCCTGAGCCTCCTTTTCTCCAGACTAAACACCCATAGCTCCCTCAGCCGCTGCTTATAGGACTTGTGCTCCAGAACCTTCCCCAGCCCTGTTGCCCTTCTCTGGACCTGCTCCAGTCCCTCAACGTCCTTCCTGAATTGAGGGGCCCCGAACTGGTCACAACACTTGACTTGTGGCCTCACCAGTGCCAGGCACCGGGGGACAATCAGCACGGAGACGCTTCACAGAGATCCCTCGCCGCGGTGCCCCCGCTGGGCCTCCATCCTGCGGCGGGGGTGAGCTGGGTAAACCCCCCCCTCACTGCCGCGCCCAGCACCCGGGGGGGACACGGCCCCAGCCCCGGCCCGCGGGGTCCCTACCTGAGCGGCGGGGCCGGGCGGGGCCGGGGGGCCCGCGGGGCTGAGGGACCCCGGCCCGCCGCGTTACCACGGCGACAGCGCGCGCGCCGGGGGCGGGGGCGGGCCGGGCGCCATCTTAGAACCGTGTGAGGGGCGCGGGGCGGGCTCGTCCCGGCCGGGGCGTGCTGCAAAATGTGGAATACGTACAGATTTACTTAAAAAAGGATGGTCCTTGAGCTTTGTACAATTTCAGGCCTAATCAACAASAAGAGTGATTTAAGCCGTGAGACAGCAGCTAACGAGCAAGCTCTAAGCGGCGCCCAGGTGTTAAAAAGGCGACTTATTTGTCGGTAGAATTGCCTTGTTAAGGTTTACGGCTGGACATGCTTCAGTGACCTCAGACCTAGGGGGAGGTTAACAAACCTTGGGGAAAAGGATGTACCACTAATAGTGGACTCAAAGGATGCAGAATTTATGAAGCTGAGTCAGAGGAGGTTCAGGTCGGATATCACGAAAAGGTTCTTCACCCAGAGGGTGGCTGGGCGCTACAACAGGCTCCCCATGGACGTGCTCACAGCAACAAGCCTGACAGAGCTCAAGGATTGTTTGGACAACACTTTCAGGCACATGGTGTGACTCTTGGGGATGGTCCTGTGCAGGGCCAGGAGTTGGACTCGATGATCCTGATGGGTCCCTTCCAACTCAGCATATGCTGTGATTTTATGACATTTGGCAGAACTCCCAAGATAAGGAAGAAACTCAAAAGCCAACTCAGCAACTGTGCTCAATCAGCTCCAACTGAGTACAACGTAATTCTGGTAGGGGCAGATCATGACCACCGACCCAAAAGAACAGGAAGACTGAGCATGCGGACTAAATAGCACGAGAAGCGAGGAAATCATTGACCAAYAGAAGATAGAATAGTAATTAATAAGATATCTAGGGAACTTGCAGCCAATGAACATTAATGCCTTTGTTTGGTAAAATAATGAAAAGTTTTGGTAGTCGTGCTGGCTTTGTGGATTTGCCACCCAGCCCCCTTTCTGTGCAAAACTAAATACGTCAAATCCCTCCACCCTGTGCGTGGATTGGCCTCTTGCAGACTGGGTGAAAGAACCTGTTTTGGGACAACAGGCACCTACAGGCTCTGACAGGAGCTGCGAACCACAGTCCAGTGGCCACCAAAATCACATTTTAGGCCACTGCTGTTGCAGTACGACAGTCCTGCTGTCACCTGTGGGTCACACATGGCCATGCCCTGCAGAAACAGCAGTGACAGAAGCCCCAGCCCCGTGTCAATCACACTCAAGACTGTTAATGCTATTCCTAAGACTGTGAAAAGTCTCTTTGGCATTAATTTTACCTTCCTTTTTGTGCAATGTTAATTTAGGGTTAAAAATGAGCAAAACTTCTTGTGTCAGAAGAAGGAAAACAGGGAGTCAGTCTAATCTAATTGATSTTAAAAACTACAATACACAGAAAGTTCTGTCATCTCTGCAGGCTACTGTATAGTATATTCTATATATACTATATACTACAGTATATATAGTATATAGTCAACATAAAGTATACTATAGTATAAGTATGCACATATATATAAAGARTATACTGTATATTGACTATAGCCAATGGATGCCTCAAAACTGCTTATAATGTGTTGACATGAGACTGAGGATTAAAAGGGCTGTAATATTTAGAATTTTGATCTCAATATTGACAGGTTACATATTAGGAACAGAAAAAAAGGTGCACAAACAAAATCGGTGAGTTTTTTGGGGTGTTTCAATAGCAATGCTAACCATTTCAACAGTTTTCTGAATTTGAATTTTTACTTATTGGGAATACTYTGCTTGTTAGCCTTGCTCAAGATACACACAATACCCATAAGACTTAAAAAACCAGAATACTGTGAATGAAATGTTCTTCATGAACACAATTTTAAGTAAAGAAGTGTCTTAATATGGGTTTGCATTAAGTTAAATAATTACGTTAACAACATTTTTTAGACTGTTGCAAATCTACACAGTCAAGTACATCTTTTGCAAAACTGTTCAAGTTGGTACATGCAAAATAAATAGGTATTAGACACACTACCAAAGCCAAGCATCTAAGATTAGGAATCAGGTTACTCAAGTGCAAAAGATCACAGACGTGATGCTGCAATCTTTAAGAATGCAGTCACACAGTTTTGTATCTCATTCAACTCAAGAGATTTGTTTCAACATCTTTTTGAAGCCACATGCCTTGTTTACTGTAATTATTCAGCACACTTTGAAGTCAGAAAACACCAAAGCACAAAGGAAAGCTCACAGTTCTCCATCCCTTGGTCTTTGGGACTGCAACTCTTTCTTGATTTGTTTTCTTTAGATTTGCAGCTTCTGGCCTCTCTGCAAGGCAGGACACAGTTTCCTCAGTGGCAGACACTGGTTTTAGGATGGGGTTTATGTGTTTAAAACATGTGATCAACAGATCTGAAGTAGCAGGTAGAGGTTATAAAATCTCTGGAAAAAGATGATAGCAGGGAACAAGCTCCAAGTTTTCCACAAGTGGTGTTGTGGGCCTTGGCTTATTTCTTAAAAATACATGATTTAATTTAAATGTATACTGCTTGGTCAAAGATAATATTGAACTGGCAGAACAGGTGCTTTAGTGCCCGTTCACATTGCATACATAAGTTATGAACAGATTTTTCACATGGAATTTTCAAAAAAACTCATCAACATATTATCCAAATCCTTTGAACAATTTGGGGACGTGGTGTTGTGTTCCCTTACTTTACAAGGAAGAAGCCAAAAGATTATGCTAAAAGTTCCATAAAGAGCGAGAGCTTCAGTTCAGGTAAGAGAACATTTTATTCCCCACCCCTTGCCAAATGCTGTATGTTGTTTTGAATTACGTCTAGTCACAGCATTATTCCAAACGCAGTAGAAGAAAACGGGATATTCTGCCTTTTGTCAAATTATATCCCAGGTGCTCAAGATGGGCACCCAGGGAACAAACCCGTGAGAAGTTTGGTGTGAGACTTTGACATGCAGGGAAGGAAAACAGCCYATTTTTTCAGGATAATTAATCTTCAACTCTGACTCTGCAACACTGAGGAATTTTCACAAAAAATGAAGAAGTCCATCAGCAGTAACATTTCCCCATGCTGTCCCAACTCAGCCACACAGAACTTCCCTTTGAGTAATCAGTACCATTAAAAACAAAAAGGTCAGGACCAAACTGAGCAAAACTGAGCTCCATTKCTCCAGAACCACTAAGCACCATTCTGAGATTCTGGAGTTCAAGGCTCTGGGCCTAATTTCTGATGCATTTGAATGCTTGTTTGGTTTTTTCTCCCATGTTATGAATACCACTGAGATTTATTTTCCATATGATTCAACTAGTGCCCTTTTAATTCAGTTCTAAGAGACCTGTTCCACAAATCTGTAGGGCTGCTAAACCCATGAATGCCAATGTTGAACAAAGCAAGCCGTGGTTAAACTGAAAGCATTCTTAGTGTAGTTAAAAAGTAACTTATAATAAATCTGTATCTTAGTTTGCTTGTCCAGTCTCTGACATGAAAGGTAGAGYGATTCCTTCCCGGAACCAGCACACGAGTGAGGACATGGAATTTTGAGAGATCCCTCAGAGCAGCCAGGCTGCTGGTAAGGGGAGCTTTAAGAAGAGGGAGAAAAGGCAGCAAATAAAACTAAAGTCAATTTCCCCAAATATACTAATTGTTTAGGTTTCTTCTGAATAAAATGCGTTTCTTAGGTTCTACATCTGTGTCGTTTAATTTTGCTTCAATACAAAACTGCAGCATCTTAGAAAAGAAATTCAAAGTAACACCCATGCACCACTGCCACGACCCAGCAGCACTTACGGGAGCGAACTCATTTGCGCACCACAAAAGCGAGTTTACTAAAGAAGCGGAGCCGTACTTGTCTTTGCCGGGCTGTCACTGCTGCCGGGCTTGGACACCAATCCCACCAGGGATGCGGACTTCAGGGCGCTGCCATAGCTCAGCGCCAAGTTTTCCGAGGCTTTCTTGGCCAGCGACAAGATCGGAGCGGACCACCTCCCTTCCTCCGGTTTCGCCTTTTCCTCGTTCTTCAGCTCAGCGGCGTCAGGGAGCTGTTTTTTGTCAATAATCTCAAAGTCTTCCTCCCTTCCCGCGGCGGGCGCGGCGCGCCGCTCCCCGGCAGCCATCTTGGACGGGTCACATGACCGCGGCCCGGGGCGAGGGAACGGCCCCCGCCCCCGGTGAGGGGCGGGAACGGGCAGGGCACGGGGAATGCGGGCAGGAACGGGGAGCTCGGGAGGGTCATGGAGCCGGGGCAGGTCCSGGGAACCTGGGCAGGTACCAGGAGCCCTAGCAGGTACCGGTAGCCCGAGCAGGTACCGGGAGCCCAGGCGGGTCCCGCAGCCAGCGTGAAGCACAAGCATACACGCGCAGGACTGCGAGACAGCCTCGGCCAGGACTGAGCACTTCGCTTGGTGTTCGGAGTTAAAGGGTGTGAAAGGCGAAGAGTTTACCCTTAAACAAATTAAGAAAGTAACAAAAAGTACKGGTTTTTATTACTATCGGTGCCCCCAACACATCATTTTCAATTAAAAAAATAATGCCTTTTGACATCTCAGATTTATGCAGTTAAGTTGTGACATCTTAAAGAGATCTTTATTCCTCTGCCTGTGGTTCAAGTCCTCATAACTTGATTAAAGTGGAGGATTGGTATGACAGGTGCACTGCTGTGAAAAGGGCTTGTCCATGTCACTGCCATGAAAACACAACTACTCAGTAATGCCACCTCATTGGTGTATATGGGCTGTGTTTGGTAGAAAGATCTATCGCGAAATTACCCTAGTATGAAAATTTGATCTTGCTGTGTGCCTCAACTATTGATGTAGCCTACTGATGTATGGCTTGTTATCTGTTTTTCCATCTAGCAACTGCATGGGCTTGATATATGTCACTYGTTTAGTCACGAGGTAGTAGATGCTGCATATTAGCTTTTTGCTTATACATCAGCTTATAAAGAGGAAAGATTTTGTTTTGTTTTGTTTGTTAAGAAACAGGAGGAGCAGGAGAGAATAGCAGAGCTGAAGGTCAATTTCATTGATCTTRCAGCAATATAATTTTTCAGGTCTCTATATTATTTGTTCTCCTTATATAAGCTACTTTAAGATTGATTCTGTCTTCTTGGCTTCTCAGACACTGAAAATTTAACAACTTTTGTTACGTAAAGCACACAGAAGCTCTTATATTTTTGTTGAGAATTCAGAGATCAGCAGCCTCTTATTCACCCATGATTCAGATGAGCTAAGAATAGGCTTTAAGCTACTTTTGCTGAAGGCTGCTAGAGATAAGTTCTACTCCATCTTGTGGTCTCCAGCAGTATTGGGCTGTTTATGAGGAAGTAGCTCAGCTCCGTAAGTTGCTATCTTGCAGTTGAGGATATGAATGTATTTCTTGACTTGAGTAAGACTTGATAGTGATTTTCTGCCTTTTACTAACCTCCCAATATTAGAGTCAGGGTGGAGAAGGTAGTCTTGGCTAGAAGCAGAATTCTAAGCAGTAAAATAATGTTTCTTTTCCAGTTCATCTGAAGAGTAGGGCATAAAAGTTTTGTGACTCAGAAAATAAGAGTAAACCAAGGCTCCTATTTACCTCATTATGTTGCTCCCTTAAGGTAACAATGCCTCAAACTCCTCTTTACAGTCTCACAAGAGCTATTTTGTAAAAATATGAGATGAAACTATCACATAGTCTCTGATCATCTTTTCTTATGTTAATATTAAAKAAACATTTGATCATTTTATTTCAAGTGTCTAATGAGGAAACTTTATACTGTGCATATTAAATATGCTGAAATTTTTGCTACATATGATTTAATTGTGCTTCACTTACTACTATTTGGTCAAAATTACTTAAATGTGGTGGTGGTGTTTGGTCAAAGGCTGGACTTGATGATCTTTGAGGTCTTTTCCAACCTAATGATTCTCTAAGTCAGCCGCTGGTTGCTTTAAATGCCCTCTGTCCTCACACATTTTATTTTAAAGCAAGCAAGAAGCTTTGTGCCATCGTAAGGGAGCCCTAAGTTAAAGAGATTTGTTTTGTTTACAGAGTACAATTTCCATAGAAGTCATTTGGGGCAGCCGAGGAGGGTGGAGTTTATACAGAATACAGCTTTAAGCACGGTAAGAAAAAAATTAATCCCTCCCAAACCATAAGTGATGTAACTTCGGTTTCAGTTCACAGATTTATCAAGGAGGGGCACCATGCATGAATAACACTACTTATATTTAGATTTGAGAATGGGCTTGTTTTTATTTCTGTCTTCTGCAGATGATGATATTTCACCACTGTTGTCTTTTTGCAGACCACTTGTCCAACTCTTGCTACTCATGGGAAGATGAACAAGGTTTTCTTTTGAAAGCCCGTTTTGCGGCTAGTCTGGGTCTGCCAGAGGACATAAATGTCAGTTCTGTGGAATCACAAAAATGCTTACAATTGTTAGGGCTCACTGAAAAGTTTGTCAGGGGACTAAGTGACCCAGTTACTACATTTGCTTTTTCTAACCCTAGAAATCAAGGTACTTATAAAGAAAAAATACCATTATGACTATGATAAGTAAAGTTCAGTTCCTTTTTCATGCAGATCTTGCATGGCCTTGCTTGGTTTTGCTGTCCTCCCCCTCCCCCTTCTCCGTCTTCTTACGTGATGGGGAAAAAATTCGTGTTTGAAATATTTGAAAAATAGTGACTTCAATGTATAGAAAAAGACTATTCCTGAAGAATTCCTATTTTAATCAGGAAATTATACACATAATATGAAAGCCTGGCTAGCAAAATAGAAGATAGTTCATTTTAGAAGAGGAGAAATTCAATTTTCATTCAATGATATTAGCAAGACAGTTTCTTTGGCTAATTCCTCTTTATCTCACATTTAGTTGGTTTTTTGGAGTAATGTTTTAAGAAACTTTTTTTCCATTTAACATTTCCATTTAATCACACACTTTAAATATTTAAAAACAGCAAAATGCCACTGTGTGCTAAAGGGTAAACTTTTGCAATTAGCTGTTACTTATACTTTGCATTCCTATAACTTTTTCAGTCAGAAAAACACAGATTATACTACAAATGAGCCAGTTGAGTTTTTGACCTTTAAAAAGCTGGTAGGAATAAATACCAACTGCAGGTGTAGATGGGAATAACATAAAAATCCCCAGACCCTGGTGTGTTTTGTGTTTGACAGCATATTATAGAAGTTTCACAGAGCAATACAAATGATGGTATTTGGTGAGAAGAATTCAGTGGTTGCTGAGTAGAGCTGGATCCACCAAGTCCTGAGCCACCACTTTGTGCAAGAAGGAGGCAAAAGGCCATGCATAGGCACGGTGCAGCCATCCAGAGTCACCTTCCAGTGATTGCAGCAGCATCAAATAGCATTAAAAGGCTCTTTGTACTCTTCTCTCCCTCCCCATTTCTCAAACACAAAAACATTCTTCCCTTTGGGTACTGGGATAAGTGAGTACCAGTTGAGGAGAAATGGTATTAGGAAATTATAACATATTTCCTTTAGAATATCATCAAAAAAACCCCAAACCCTCAAAATTTTCTGCAGCCATGAATAAATTCCTCTATTATAACAGTGATTAAGTAATTAGAGGCAACAGTTTTAGCTGTTTTTCTACCTCTAGTGCAGCTAATTAGTTAACATACCTTCCTATCACTTCTAATCAAAGAGTGACTTAAAAAAAATTTAAATATTTCCAGTCATCACACCCGTATTGAGTCAAAGCAATCATTGTCTAGTTTTTTAAACCCACAACTTCATGCTTCTGTATCCCACTACACCATCCTAGTGCCATCCCTGCAAAAAGTCATTGCTGCTGATAGAGTCGTGTTTGAAACTCCTTTCAAAAGTTGTTAGAGTCCCTGAGATGAAATAGAAATAGTTATAGGTGTGTGTGTCATTGCAGTAGATAAAGGAAAAGACAGAATAAAATATGGAAGAGAAACTTGCATTAAGATATTGACATGGAATCAAAAGAACAGCAACTCACTCAATATAGAATTAAATCAGCCAGTTAAGACCAAACACCCACCAGATATATATTGAATGATAGTCTGAAGAAAAGTCCAGTGTATTTATTTTTCTACTCTGATATTGCCTGGTTTTTAGGAAAAAAAAAAATCTTTTAATAAGAGTATAGTGGACTGGAATGTGGAGTACCACAAAATAGGTAAAACAAACACAGCAATTTTCCTTTTTGTTGTTTAACATTTGTTGGCCCTGTCAAAAGAGGCAGAGGCAGAACTTCCCAGTAGGTGACACTATGGCACTGCTTTATTCACAGAGCAGCCTGCAACGCCCAGCAAACACCACGTTGTGCTGCCACCTGAGAAAATACCACAGAGCTCCCAAGAAAAATAAAAGAAACAAGCTGAGATGCTCATCTGAGCGACCCCTGAAGCTCCTCTATGATAGAGGCTGTGCTAATAGAGACCTTTGGGGGAAAAAGGAAGCAGTTGCTTGGCTCACTTTTATAGGAGCTTCAATTTGACTGTTAAATAAGTGTCCAGGAATGCTTTCTAATGGAATCCTAACTGTTCATGAATCAGGGTCACTTACCAGTTCTAGAGTTTCATGTGGGGTTATGAAATTATTAGTATTTTACAAAAGATTTTTTTCTGTTAGAAGTGGTTACATAATGTTCCAAGGACTTTATGAGTAGGAAGGTTTGGATAAATGGTATCATTTGGTGCAGTCTACAGACTAAATCAGGAATCAGAGCACATCTGATTGAATAGTTTAATTTATAGACTTCATGACCTGTGTGGTTTTGGGTTACATTTTTCATGGCTTATCTGTTTTGTTTTGTTTTTTTTTCTTTCCTGTTTTTTTTTTGTTTTTGGTAATTTGGCTTTTTTTTCCCCTACTATTGCATGCAGACAGTTTTTTATCAAGTATAATTTTGAAAGTTTTATAAAAGTGATGTAAATTGACTCGACTGAGGGGCATAGGGTCAAAGGAATTAAAAATGTGATTACAGGCTGAATCCTCATAAGATGTGAACGCAGTATCTTTGAAATGTGCTGACGTTTTTGCTACTTAATGCAGTTTTCAACTAACACACGTGAGAATACTTATCTGTGACTTAATGAGCTGAAGAAATGGGTTCATATTCTATTAGTGTAACAGAAATTATGCAAATTGCAGAAGAAAATATTGTTATGTATTATATAAGTCCATGAAATACATTATGTACTCCCTAGACAAGTTTAGAAAAACACCTTTATGCTACAAAAGAATTCGTTAGTTATTTTAATCGTATATTTAAAAGTAAATATTGGAAGTTCATAATAAATTTAATCCATTATCCATTACTAAAGAACATTTAGGTGCTTGCATGCAGTTCTGGTGACACTCCACTTAGGCACTTGAGGGCACAATGAGGCACAAACTGGCTCAGGTTTCTCCACAAAGAATTGAGGTCTTATGACTGAGTCCCCTCTGTAAGGTGCAGAAAACAAAGAGGTGGAAAAGATTGCAACGAGTAGCATGAGAAATGCAATTCCCAACTTCTCTGTTGCCTTTGATTTTCTCATTTTCTCATTTCTCTGTGAGTGACACTGCATACTGATTAGTAAAATATTTAGAGAGCTTAACCCAAAAGTGAAGTCAATAAATCTTTAGCTAGATTTTTCTTTGTTTTAAATAGAAACAATATCTTCTCTTTCTTCTTTCCTTTCCTTCCTCAGTGTTTTTCCTTGCAGAGCTCTAACTTGCCACACTTAGGGATAACTCCCAGACCCTTTGATTCAATAGGAATTTTTATGAGGTGAAAAAGGGAAAAAATGATCTAGGTGTTTTACAGATGTACAAAAGCACCTTAGTTATTGACAGAATCAAAGGAAAACCTGAGCTTTTGGATAATGGAGGTGTGCAGCTCAGCTTCACCATGTCTCTGTTACCAGTTCCCCTCACATTACATGTTAGGCTARTTTGTCTTAAGGCCTTTCCATACTTGATGGGAGCTTGAGTGGGCAGGTTAGATGTTAACGGTGAGATTGCTTAGGGATCTCTCACCAGAAATCCTTTAGAAATATCTTTGCTAATCCATTTGAGGGAATTAATCATATGTAAGAATGTCACCTTTGGAAGCAGAACTGAAAAACATAGGGCACTAGTCACTCTAGTGCTTTAAACTAGTTTAAAGGGCCACTGGAGTGCTGCTGCTCTCCTTTCCCTGCAGCTGTGTGTTCCCATTTCCTTACATAGCACTGCTCTCCATCTGACCTCCTGACAAGCCAGTGGCGGATGGAAGCAGCAGGAAATGCAGGCTGGGGCTCTGTAGCACCCGAAGGTGATCTGACTGCTGGCTGCCTTGTTGCCACCTCTTCCCTCTGGGCAAACCCTTCCTCAGCTCCCTTGGCCATTGGCTTGCTGAGCCATTTTGGTGCACTGAGTTGGCAGAAAACTAATACAACAAAACGGAATCGTTTTTCTGCTGATTTAATGCACTGAAACAGTTCATATTTTCTGAAATCACTTCCTATATGGATGTCCTGTTCAACCCTGAATTTTCTGCCTGCTCTGAGTTCTTCACAGGGACTGCGCATGGCCGATTAGCAAAATGGATGACAGAGTTACTACTGGAGTGTTTTATCTTAAACATCCTTCTTTCCATCTTTTGTCAGTCATAGGGACTCGTGGCATCATACCAGCAGTAAAAGCACAGGGGAAAAAAAGGACCAGAATTAGGAATTGTTGCCTTGGTAAATCCCGAAAACTTTTAGTAACCAATGGACCAGGAACTTTGTGATTAGGAGTCACATCTGAAATAGCCATCTTTAGATAAAAAGAATATAGAGAAAACAAGATATGGGTGTAGACTGCAGGCTCGTATGGTGAATAGCAGGATGTTCCCAGGAGCCTCCAAATGATTATGCTTTCCATTTTTTTTCTGTTTAGATCCTCGGTTTGTACTGTTCCTGACTTACACATTTAACCTTGAATGCTGACGGTATTGTCATATGGGCAGATGTAACTTCCTTCCTCAAATACTGAGAAGCAGAGCAACCAAGGAACCATTATAAATCTTTCAGCTAGGAAAAAAAATAGGAGGGTCTAATAATGCCAAAGGCATTTAGTGTGCTGCAGGTGGCATTACTAGAAGTGCATACCATGGCAAATTTCTGTTGACACCTCACCTGATGTAATACAGATCTCTTTAAAATACCTCACACAATCAAGAGAACTCCTTTTTCTACAGCAGATCTCCTTCTTAGGGCTGAGCCTTAAAAGCACAAAAAGATGAAAGTTACAGAATTGTGAAAGAGCCATAATTTGTAATACTTGGGTGGCAATAAAGAAGTGTAATGATGGCTTCAATGAAATAAAGTAGAGATCATTAATCTTTTTAGCTGAAACTTGTTTAAAATTTCAAGCTATGTGAAAGGAAGAGACCTCTAATTGAATTGCCACTTTGTGCAAGTGGAGAGGCAAAGACACCTCTGGTAGATGGCTGTGTTTTGTTAACAGAGAGTAGTAATTGGCATCCTGCTGTTAAGATACAGTGTCTTGCCATCTTTCCTTTTCCTCTTTGGTCTATTAATTTCAGAAGATTTGACACATTGCCCTGAGTGCTGTTGGAAATTGTTTTAGTATTAGTAACTATTAGTATTAGAAATAGAAGTAGTATTGGTATTAGTGACTGCAGCAAAATTTGCTAGGCCTGGATTTGAATCATTTTTCTCTTTTAAAAAGCAAAACAAAGCCCCCAAACCTTCATCTGAAAATGGCTCTATTGACTGAAGTGAGGAAAAAAAATGCAAGGCCCAAATGTACTAATAAAGGCTTAAGTTAAAGAGTTTTGTTGTTTTCCCAATAAACATAAAACAGACATGTTTGGGTTTTAAGTACAATAACAGCAATGACAAATCCTATCATTCTCTGCCAATTATCACTTCAGGCTGTGATCTTGTCAGAATTCATAAGCTCCCAGCTCCAGTACTGCCAGGATATGTTGGTATTGATCTCCCCTGAGTCAATGCGTTATAATGGTTGAGGGCATGAGGCCAACCAAGGCACTGTCACATAATACTGAGACCCTGCTTTGGTGTTTAACTGTGTCAGGGTTGCCATATGCAGTCTGTAAATACAGAAGGAAATGATCTTTTCTTTCACTGCATGATGTTGGTGTGTAGCCACTGCCATCCTGGAACTCTGAAAACAGGTTGACATTTCAGGTGCATCTCCGAAAGTTACAATTATGATGGCTCTTGCCAGTCAGGCATCCCCTCCCAGGACCTCAGTGCTACTATTGGTGTTTTGTTTCTGGAGAATCGACAACCAGTTTCAGGTAAAGGACAAARTCTGGAGATGCTCTTGAAAAAGGTGAATATATGCAATATAAAGTCAGTTACAGCTGGTGGTATCTTAGTTGTAAATTGAAAAGTCATTGAGGAGCTGAATTGTGTCAGAAAAATAGTTGGTTTTGCTTTTTGGAGAAAATGTTATGTTTATATGTAAGAAAAATACTGCTTGATTAAAAGACTTCACAGTTCAATTTTAAGTGATATTGCTTTTTACTCATAAGGAGAAACCTTATGGCTGAGACGCTACAGGGAGACTTAGATCTTTGTTCTATTCCCAGATCTGGAGTAGTTTATTATTTCCTGACACTTATATTGTTTATGATTCCAAACTTTGCCTCAGTTTTCTTTCTACAAAATAGTCACTATCTTCCTTAATTTTGTCTATATAGGCTGCAGGCTGTTTGGAACAGGGACTTCTCATYGTATTACTAAATGCATGTATCATGCCTGGCACAATCAGAGCTAATGTGGTTTGGGTAAGTAGATATATATTTAATGCTAATGTTTTAAAAAAATTATTGTAAAGTGCTGCTCTTGAATTGGAGCACTTCCAGTTAAGGTTACTTTTATGTCTGGTTGTAGAGAAAATGGTTCACAGTGAAAGTTATAAATTTTTGTTAATAAAACCAACTAAATTTGCCACAGGCTTCTTACTTCAGCTCATTACATGTCTTTGAAAGTAAAGTATCTTAGTTATTTGTTATTTGTAGAGGCTGAGCTGCAAAATCCATAAATGCTCGAGAAATTATGTAGATATGATGGATCCCAGAATAAGAAAGATGGAGGAAATGAAAGACAGCAAAATTCTGTCCTGGACAAACTGGATATGAGAGAAGATTTTGAACTAATTTAGAGGACCAGGACTGTAGGATAATGAGAAAAGTTCTAATTTTTTCCTTATGTGACTATGTTTTCTCACCATTGTACTCATATTTTRTAAAACTCAATTAAAGAAAAATCGGTTCGATTCCTAATATAGGCATTGCCACTATTTTAGCATAGGTCCAGCTTTTTTTCAGTCTAGCCTCTGGTTAGTGCAGATACAAAAAATAATGGAACTATGGATCTAGGTGCAAGTTAACTTTTTCAAAATAATTTCTGATACAGATCTCTTTTCATTTGACTATGACATTCTGTAGAGATTCCTAATTAGCCAACTTCTTTTTAAATTCAATTTTAGATCAGAATCAGAGCAGTCAGTTGTATGATTTCCCACTGGTGAGGGAGTGAGTGAGCAGCTTCATGGTGCTTAGTTGTCAGCTGGGGTTAAAACATGACAACTCATTATGTAAAGTTTTACTTCTAGAGCAGCTCTGATATGCACTGAGCACAGAGTCCAAAGGGAAATACCTGCTTTGTGCCTGAAGTGTCTCTGAAATTTATTAAAACCGATTTTGTGATTGACTGGAGGTAGTGCCTAGATCTGAACTTTGGGCCTTAAAATACTCCATTCTCAATTCTGCCTTTTGTATTTATCTTCTTGCTTCATGTTCCCTAAGTGAGCAGAGGCGATGGTGTCACGATCACATTGCTTTCTTAACTAAAATTTATATTGCTTTATGAAGAGGAACTTCACTGCCATTCATTAAAGATATGATCCCTGCTTTTAGAGAAGAAAACAAAAAACCAAGTGATTTTAGTTTGTGTTAATCAAAATTTCAATCCCTACAGTGAATAATTGATACGAGATCTGAATCTCTGTGAAGTAACTAATTTATACTCATGAACAGGACAGAAGCCACAGAAAGCTGGCAAGAATTTGCCTTGAGAAGTTTCCCCAGGATAGAGACCTTCTTCATGATAATAGTTTTGAGGTTTATTGTTACTTTTATTTAAAATTCAAGGATACCTTTATATTCCAGGACAAATAAAATGTAACATGCATTGTCCTTAGGGACCATAAGAAGAGATTGAATTGGGGCTTATAACAAATTGTAAGAAAAAAAGAAAATTCCTCAGATGTTTTCCTGCACAGGTTAATAGGTTCATTTTTGGTATTAAGACTTGCATTATGTCTGAGCTGGTGCAGGAGCTCACAGCCTCCAAGAGGACAATGTCACTTCTTACTTCTCTTTTCTGTTTGTTTCTCACTAGCATGCCACTCCCTTCATCTTCCTTCATTGGCTCAGGGACTCATCTGACACTTACCACGAGCTGATTCAGCTGACTAAATGAGCAGAAGACTACAATCCTCCAAAAAAAAAAAAAACCACCACAAAAAACCCCAACCAGCCAACCAGCCAACCAACCAACCAACCAACCAACCAACCAACCACAACAACCTCCTCCCCCACAAAAAACCCCCCTCACTATTTTTCTGCTTATTTGGAGAGTTGAATGAACTCACTAAAAGAAGTCAAATGAGTGACAGAGACAGTGCAAGGATGAAAACATGTAATGGGGAGAGGGACCCTTTCTGTCCGTGGGAAATTATATATCACTTCAGTTACAGGGCAGGAAYTTCTGTTGTTAAATTGAAAATTTAGGTGCAATCCTTTTTACTTTCTAATAAGTCTCTCCCTCTTGCAATTTAAAAACTTTTAAATGTTACAATATGCATTTTTTTAAAAACATGTCAAATATTAATTTGGAATTTTACATTTTTCCTCTTTTTAGAAGATCATCTATACAAAAATCTAATTTTTGTGAATCATGCAAGCTGGCAAGGACATCTCTATCTACTTCAGTCTGAGAAATCTGTTCTATAGGTGGCACTTAACAATCTACTTTTCTTTAGCATATGTTTAATTCTTCCGACTTGAGTGATCTTGTTTGGGAATAAAACAGTCAGAATTTGAGCCTTGATAACACAAAAAATTAGGCATCTCTGGAAATGCCACATTCCCATTTTTTTTGATTAGTTCCCCTTCTTCTGGTTTGACCTGYTAATGACCAGTTAAGGTCGTAGTTAGACCGGTCTGATTTCCATATCACTGTCTGCACATACTTGACTTTTTCCTTTGACTGTGATAGYTTCCARCCTGCTATGCTGCAGAGTTTGATGAAAATTCAGCTGCTGTGAGAAACATGTGGCACCAACACTCTGTGATGAYTCAAGAGCTGGCGGGGAGCCCTACACTTTTGCTGAGTAAGGTGTTATTCCTGAGTTTGCAATTTAATGGCTTATATTTTGCTGGAAAAAATGTATACCATGATATGAAAGTTACTGTGGCTTCTTTTTAATGTTCACATTCTCCTACATACGATTTTTTCTGTTGTTTTSGTATCAGCCTAAATCAAGTGTTTAAAAGCAGTAGTCTCCTTTTCCACATCTGAGAATCTCTCATACACTTCTTTCTCTGAGTTATTTCTGACTAATACATTGAATTGTAAAGGACGAAATAAAGAACCTGATGTTATTGTTTTTGGATGATGRTAATAGAAAATGTTATGAAATAGGAGCTATGCCTTTATAGAAATAACARTTTTTGCTGGACTGAATTTGTGTGTCAAAATTCCCAGACATTTCAGTCTTAACAAAGGCAATTTTTTTGGTACTACTGGYAGAAACACTGCATTGTACAATAGGAAATATGGATTTCACAAGTTTGTACATTTTTCTTTACTCAGATACACTCAATTTTTATCTTAATCTTGAAATATTGTAACAAGGCATGGGAGTTGCTTAGAAAGAGCTCAGTCTGCTGCTACCTCCACATCTGCAAAAGAAACTTAGGAAACCCAACCTGGGAAACCTTCTTTTAATATAGTTCTGAGTATAGAGTTCATTACTGTCACTAASACACTCAGATTTAGCTTGACTTAAATGTCAGAAAATATTATTCAGGTGTGGAAGACACCAAAGATCACATCTAACTGGTATATTGAATCTTAATTAGTAGGGAGACCATATAAAACTCAGAAGCTTCTATGAACTAAGAAAACAACCCTGACATTCTCTGCTCAGCTCTGGATATTTGTTAGTGACTTTGATCTCCAGTGATAATCTCCAAAGACTCAGGATTCTGGCTTGCTTAAAAATTGGGTTTACTTTCAAACTTCGCTGTTAAGTCATTATTGCCAAATAACTGGAGGGACTAGAACCTCATAAAAAGCATTTTATTTCCCATTACGAGAGTTAGAGTTTAGGCAACAACATTACATAAAGCAAAGCTTGCTTCTTCTCTGCAACTCAGCTTACTTACTGTTAAATAAATTCTGTGTATTGACACTGTGTCCTGTTTGGGTTTTATAACAGTCAGCAGGTTTTGTGCAGGTTCCATTGTGTTTAGAAAATAYCACAATATTTTTAAAAGATGTAATAACCAAATACTTGTGAAATGGCCTAATGCATTATCCTTTGTTTGAGATAAGACCACAGTCCACATCATAGTTAGTGGACTTATCTGGCAAGTGGGGAAAAAAAAAAAAAGGGGTTTTTTTCTTCTAGATTTTCTTCTTTGATATTTGTTCTTGGCAGGATTATTTCTAATTAAATTGTTCTTTTCCYCAGTCTTAGAAGGGACACATACAGTGAGTGAACAAGACTCATTACAGACTTTGTAGCTCATGCATCTGAATTGTAGCTAATAAAGTGCACTGACACTACAGCTAAATTTGCATTTTTAAGAAGTCCATTGCCACGACTAATTACATAACTTCCCTTTGTTATATGAGAATGTTATGGGAGCAATGGGTGAAAGACTATGCATCAAAGTTCAGATTATTTGGACTTCTATCATGGTTAAGTTTATGAATTTCCAGTGGGATCTTGAAAAATACTTCAGGTGCTCAGAAGCCTGAGATGAGTTTAGCTTTTATTTGAGAGGGCCACATTARATGTTCTCTCATACTTCTCTTGTAATTTAATTGGCACCATATCACCTGTGTTATAAAAAATTAYTGGGATATCAGAATCTGTTTCTTTCTTCCTGACATTTCCATTGTTATGAAAAGCAAAGTTGAAATCTCATGCCAAAGAAGTTGGAAAATACTCTTGTGTCCATATTTAAGCACAAGCAAAGCAACTCTAAGCCCTTTTTCTCATTTCTACCTTGAATAAGTAAAAACCATTACTGGTATTTTCTGGGCAAGATATCGACCAAAATCAATGAACTAATACACAGGTTTGCATGAAGTGCTGAAAAATTAATGCACCAGGGAACCTTTCTGAATATTTATGTAAAGCCCCTGTTGCTATGCATTCCGTGGGAATGTTAGGTGTGAGGACAAATGGGATCAACACTTGGATGCTGAAAGTGATGCTTGGAGAGGATGAGATGAATTTACCATTACAAAGTTGGGTAGGAAACCTTTTGGTTGGCTGTGCCACACAAACCCTGATTGCTTTGTGTTACTGAAGCTTATGTTTATCACACTGCAGGCATAGTTGTAGGAGGTTTCAGTCAGTGCTTAACTGGCATTTTTTAGACAGAATGGAGCTGATACAAACTTGTAATTTTCAGTCTGTAGGACGTTCTGAATTCCACGTTTGGTTTTCATCTCAGGATACGAAGCAATGCCCTTTCCAACGCAAGTTCTTAAAGTGGCTTTGTTTAAACTGACACATTGCTGACAAAAACGGTCTGTGAGAGCCCAAGATAATTTTTTCCATGGCTGCCTTGCTGTGTAAGACTTCATTCTGGTGTATTCTGGGAACCTTCAGGTATGTAACTATGTGTCTTCTGGAAACAAAGTGATACCATTGTCACAAAACATACAGGACACTATGAACACTGGTAGTTTTACTTCTAAGGCTTAGTAACAAGGTTGCAAATTTTACCTTTTACTTTGGATTATATATGTTTTCCTACATTTTGGATTGCAGACTCCATTTAATGGCCAAATTCCCTTATTTTCATTGCCATGTTTTTCAAYGTTTCCAGGAAAACCCTGTTGGGGTATAAATCTTGGATCATGACCTCACTCCAGTAGGCCTGCTCTAAAACTGAAATAGAAGAAGTCTTGTCCCAGAACTCACCACCTCTGTGAAGTTGTTCTGTGGCTCTGTTTGACAGAGAATGGTCAGTCACACTGGTCGTGTTAGATCTTACCTGGATTTGTAGGTTATCAGTTGCTGTCTGGGAAAACTTTTCTGCAAAAGGAGCTGAAATCTGCCGCTCCCAGTATTTCTGTTATATTGTCTGGTGCAGCTCTTCAGTGACATGGATGTGCTTTGAAGMCCAGACTTCATGTGTTTATGTAGATGTAAATGATTTTATATTTTTTTTCTAAATAAAAGAATTGTTTTCTTAAATGCTTCCTATATAATTGGATAATGTGACTTATTTGAATGCTGGGAAATAGAAAAAAGAAAAGAAAGGAAGCTAGGTGTGCTGGTTTCTATGAAATTTGTGTTACTAAGGCAATGATTCAAAGTAACTTATAATACATTTTTATCAGTAAACATAATTTAAAAATTTGTAACATCTCTTTCTGTGGCACTATACAGTAAATACTTTAATTTCTCTGACAGTCACTGTTAATGCAACTGTTCATCAATTCAACCATACTCCACAGGGGTTGATGAGAGCACAGTATTTTGTGCATGCTGATTTTCCCAATCCTGTTGGCACATCCATTCACTGACCTGTGCCCCAGCTTCTCACAGGRTGCCAGAGGAGTAAATGTCTATGAAATGTTGATGGACATTCCTCAGCTGTCATGATGACCACAGACAATTATCTATGTTATGAACTTAAGATTTGGTGCTCATCACTGTTTACCATACCCATATGTTAGGGCTGAAGAGCCACAGTATCTCTGCCATCTGTTTGGGCTAGAATTCAAACTCAGAAAATAGGAGCAGTGATAAGATTTTCAATAACCATTTTTAGTGGCAGGATGGGTTTTCAATCAATTTTTTTTGTGTGTGACTGTTGATTATCTTCTGGTTCTCATTGATAAATATTAAGGGAAAGAAAATAATATTTGTTCATCTGGTGTGCAGGAAGTGTGATTTGATACATCCAAGTGGCTTTTAGGTGGTAAATCCTCAYAAATAATTACATAAGAGTTACTTTAAATTAATTTTACTTTATTTAGGGAACAATGTAAAATGTAAATACTCTGTCAATTGACTCCCAAGGAAGAGGAAATGTAGGGCCTGTAATAATGTTACATTTAGAAATCTGTAGAAATACGGGTTTTCATTACAGTCACTGTTTTCCTACTATTGCATATGTTAATTTTTCATTTTCTGATTTCTGCCTTTTATTCTATCTATAGAAGAAGTCACTCACTTGTAGTTTGTGATTGTCAACTCTTCCCTTCAAGAACAGATTATTGACCATTTTTTGAGTTTACTGTTGGTGAAGAAACCATTTAAAAATAATTTTAATGGGGTTGGCTAAAGTCCATAAGTCACATGCTATTTTAGCTTTTTATCTTATTGAATTCAGGAGCTGAAAGTGACATAGTAATGAAAAGTCAGAAGGGGGAGAAGTGGATCAATATATTGCTAAATTCTTATTGAAATTCTCATGCTTAGATTGTTCTGGGYGGTTTTATTTCTGCTTAACATTTGCTGAGTAAAAGTCATTGCCCTAGAGATGCAAGATTTATTGACACACRGAGATGAAAATGATTAGCTAAAAGGTTTCTGCACAAAGAGAATCAGAATCAGCTGAAACACTACAGGGTGGCTCATATACAGGAGGCTGAGCTATTTCAAATAAGTTATTAATGTTCAAAGCTGAAAGCTGAGGTTATTAATGTTATACCAATTGTTTATTCTTTGCTTCCTTTGTAGGGACCATAAAATTCTGAAAAATTTCAGTTATATATATAGGCTTATATATTCTATACGCACAYGCTTTGCTTTTTAGTGTTCATAAAGTCTTTATTATGTTTCCATAGATTTATTTTCTAATTAAGTACATGGTCGTTTATTTATAGGTACCAACTTTTGAAGAATTGACTTTATGGAATGTTCCTGCAGTCCTGACAAAGGTAAAGCTCTATGACAATATATTCTGATTCATTAGGAATCATGCACACTCATTTTTTATTTGATTTCATATGCCACATACTCAGCATCTTGGTACACTCTATTTAGCTTTTCAAACATCTGAAAGATGTCAGCATGATTTGGCTTCCAGTGCCCGTGAGCCTGCCAGGAACACAAGGAAGAACTCTGCTTTTTGGCCTAATGAAGAGCAGGTTTTGTCTTCAGACTTAACTTTCTCTTGACTTTGTACAGGAAGAGTATAGTAAAGCCTGGGAAGTTTAATTGTCAGACAGATCAAATTGAATTACAGTGTGGTTCAGTGCTCTCAGAAGTCAAACATAGGAAAAAATTAATCTTCTGACTAGGTGGCATTCAAAAGAGTTTACTAATCTTACTAAAGATGATTACAGTCCCAGCGTCACCACRCTTCTAGTGATAATCTCTAGTGGGCCACATCTTTGCTTCCTTCATCCAGCTGCTGAATGGACAATCATCCATGGGAAATTTGTGGTGCTGTGTCCTGCCCTGGGCYGCCAGCACAAGTGCTGAAGGGTGGTACTTCCAGCCACGGAGCCTGGGATAAGCAGAGAAGGTGCTGGAAGCTGTGTCAGTGCCCTGGTGCCCCGAGCCAGAGCTGGGTTTGAGGAAGGAGACACCTCACTGTTGAGCTTGTCTGGACCGAAGGACAGGGCTTTATATATCTTGCTGTTTCTCCTTATTAAATCTGGAACATTCTAAGCAAAAACTACTAAATAAAAAAGATTAAATACAACTCACAATTCAGAGAAAATGAGATGAGAGATTACTGAACACCAGACAAACCTGGAAGTATTGAATAATTATATATACTCTTGCGGGCAATGTTGTATGAAATTTAATTCTAGGTTTCACACAAGTTTTAAAGCTCTGAGCAGGTTTTATTTTGAAATAGAAATGATTAAATRTAATTTTTCAATAGTTTTACATGATTAATGTAACAGGCTGATTTTCCTTTGAGTACATCATAAATACCATTCACATTGGTATGCTATATATGGAAAGTTTTATTGCTGCAGCACTTTATGAAATTATTCTTTGGGAAATTATAGATATTCAATGAATAATTCAAGGGAAAGAATAAAACAAAATCTAATAAACTCTGCGTATGACTGAACTTTGACATTATTACAGTAATGTGTATACACAAACCTTGCTGCTATTGTGGAAAAATGATCCAAGTAGAGACTGATTTTTGTAAGAAGAAATGTTTCCACACTGTAATTGTCTGAGTAGAAAAGTGACGATTATTAACTAATTGATAACYTCAACACCAATCACACATTGTTCTCTTTCCAGAGAAGCAAAGTGCAAAAGAGATAAAAGATAAACTGTTGAGGAAATACTCGAATTTTGCTAGGGGTTCCATGCATTGTAACATTTTCTGGGAGTCTAAAATACGTCTGTAAATCAGAAAATAAAAAATCCTGATGAAAGGCACATCTTAAAAGATTATACCAAAATTTCTGGGCTAGGCACAAAGAAGCCAGTACAACAGAAATGGCAGCAAGTATATGACTGCTAAAAGTGCCTGTGCCCTTTTCTCACTTCACTACTTTGGGGAAAGTAAAGCATGAGGCAGAGGTGGTTGCAAAAGGTGGGGAATGGGAAGAACAGTGTGGTCTTGACTAAACTGGGAAAAACTGGGGCAAGTAAAGAGAGAGACTGAGCGAGTACCATCTTGGTGCTTTCTTTTGTGTACAGCTGCAACACAATTTCCTGCCAACACTAAATTACTAGGCTATGGCAAATAGTACATAAACTCTTTAATGTGTGCTTTAGACCGGTATGACAGAGTCCCTGCCACTAACATCTTGTTTAACTCCTTACAAGAGCCTTGGGTAACTAGAATCTCACTGTCCTAGAGGACAGAGGAGCAAGACAAGAGAGAGACATTTCCTCCCTGAGAGGATTAAAGCTGATTCAGCACCAGACTCCTCCTCTTGTCTGCCTTCAGGATTTTGTGCTCTCTCCCCTCCCACTGCACAGGTGTCCTGTAGAGATTGACCTCCTGTCTTAGCATAGAGGGGATATGAATGCCTGTACTATCTTCAAGTTAATGCACTGACTTTGGAGACAGTTTTAGGTGAAAAACCCAATCACTTCAATGGGCCTTAAGCCTGGGAAAAGGACAGAGTCAAAATCAAGCCCACTTCATATTTCAAACAGCTACAGCATTTTCAGGCTCTCTGTGTCAAAAAAATAAAGTCCTATAGCTCTCCTTCCAGAAATTTCCTACAAATATGCCCAATTTTTCTATTTTATTTGGTGTATAACATGGCAACACTTCTTCAGTGGCTGTAAATCAAAGTAACACCATTAATTTTAAGAGCAGTATATGAATTTTTTCTAACTGGTGGGCTCATGGTTAGCTTCAGTTGTCCAAGGGAGATTTATGTTAGCTGGGGGGTCTAATCCACTGATTTCAGTGAAGCTGTCCAACTTACTCCGGGTGGAGAGCTGCCTACATCCTAGCRCTATTTCTTTCAAATTTGTTAAAATAAAAAAATTGATCACAAGACACAGAAAAAAGTTTATGTGTTTGACATGTTGATGAGTGTCATGGAGTTTCCTTCAGATGAACAGATCTTTAGGTATGGAACTGAGTCTTTCTTTCTCCCTACTGTGGACCCCCAGCTCTTCAGTTTGTCCCTAATTGGAATTAAATGAACCATCTGACTGAAGCTGAACTAGACATGTGCCATAGGACATGTGTTGCTGTTAAAGTCCTTCCACTGAGAACAACTGACAAAGTTCTCTAAAACTAATGTAAATGAGAGTAGGATCAAGTCTTTTTCTGTTAGTGTTTCCTTGTATTAGAAAAGGGGAAAAAGAAAAGGAAATGGTGAAAAACCAGGTAACTAGGGTTCTCATTTGTCTGGAAAAGGCACTAGTGCTTTTTTGGAATTGTCTCCTGATTTGTTATGAAACTCTAAAATTTTTATTTTTAGTTCAGTTTCATGACTAATCACAGTTTCACAAATATGGAAATTTGGAAGTGTGGGGGAATTGATGTGCAGTAGTTTTTGTTCTTTCCCCTGTTCAGTTTGAGGATCTGCATGTTGATGTATTTATTTTGAACTAATGTTTATTTCAGTAAGCTGAGGGAATTGTTATGATTATTATGAAAGGGCCTGGTATATATGTAAATGAAATGCGGAGAAGTAGGAGAAAGGAACTAATTTGCTATTGGAATGTGAGGATAAGTTATCTTGGTCAAAGCTTCTAGATAAATATTATTTCATATATCAAACCTGCTTCCTCCTTATGTTAATGAATTCTTGTATTGTAAATTTGTGTAAGGGAAATTGATTTGGAACACCAACATTAGTTTAGTCAGTCAGTTTATATGTTAGTAGAATATTTTCAGTTACAAGCAGTGTAACATATGTCCACCTTATTTTTAAGGAATTTAGGGAGACAATGTTCTTGCTGTCAATGTGTGATGACTGGGTGAAGATCTGGGTTTTAAAGTGCAACTACTTTTTACTTCGCTTTATTTTGCGTGCAAGGATTTTACTTAGCTGAACTGAATAGAAATGTGGTGTTAGGAGACTTGGTTCTTTAGATATAATACAGGGAAAGTGCTTCTTTTTTTGTTTGAACAAAACTTGTTTTAATATGAATTTCCTTGATACTTGCAGTGTAAACAACACACAGTGGGATCAGTTATCAAAAAGGTGACTTTCTAATGCAAGTTAAAGACTGAAATGATGAATTCCACATCTGTTAAATAGACTTAATTTCTGGTGACATTATAAACTGAAAAGGGCAACAAGCTCCTTCTTCATCACACGCAAATCTCCCCAAAGAGATTACAATTTAGAATGTGTTCAGAATTGAARGTAAATCTGCTGAATGGTCTGAAGAATGCAAGTTATCCTGTTAGGGGAATACTTGCTGACTTTTTAGGATTTTGGCTCACTTTCCTGACAGATCTTGCTGGATGCAGTTTTACAATTACAGAGACCTTGGAGCAGATACTTGGTATCAGTAAATTTCTACAGTAACTTGCATTATATAACAGGGGGCAAGAGTCGGTCTCATGTTCTGACACGTTAATCCACTGCATGGTTGAAGGACATGAACATGAAAAATATCTATTAATCGTAATTTATGATTAATATGTCCTACGAAGGACATAGTCAAATTTCTTATGTCAGGATGGGCTATGGAATTATTGGCCAAGTCATATCCGAAGGAAGCATTGACAAGTTATAGTTGAACCCATTACATTCATACATCTGTGGCCAAGGTGCAAGAAAAGATTTGCAGAATCGAGTTTGCAGCATTTCTGAGGATGCTGCACAATGAAATACCTGCAGGTTTGATACATTCTGTAATAATTACTTTGAAACAGGACTTCCTAGTGCTCYAGGATTTCTTTTCATGGTAATCTGCCCCATCTGTTTCACAGATACATTTTTAGTCCATTTCCCTCCCAACCCCTTTTCTCTCTTCAAGGCAGTGATCAGAGATCTACTATTTCTGCTTTTCTGTTGAGTCTGTTGTAGAACACATCTAATCTTTTCCCTTTCTTTTTATTGCTTACAAAAGATGGGATATATTCTAACTTTGCAGCTAAAATGAATTTGGAGGACAGTTTTTTTAGCTGATTATTTTTATATTCATTTCTAAACTATAATTCATGTGTTACTAGTTGAAATACTTTGTCACGGATACACTTCCAAGTCTTTAGTTTAGTGATATTTTCAAAGACATCACAATTGTTCAAAAGCTTTCTAGCAAAAAAATACAGTTATGGAATAGGCTTAGGCCCTTTCTTTATCTTGTGGTTTTCATAATCTGCACCAACTCTGTTCTACATTTTCAGAGAAGTTTTTTTCTCTTCCAAAAAGACACTGTTTTACATAGGAGCCAGCACTAGACTCTGAACCACTGCAAATTAACAAGGTAGCATCTGTGGAATAGCCACACGTCCTCCTCAGTGCATTTGTCTCAACTACTACTGTTTCTCTGAACTTGGGGAAACACAGATCAGGAAAACATGGTTATAAAGGCACCACACCATGACCCTTCCAGAACTACATAGCTGAGAAGCATAACAAGATTTTATAGAATAAATGTTCTTTTTAATACATTTCTACTAAATAAAAATACAGTGCAAAGTCAGAGCTAAGAAAAGGTTAGAAAGAAGATCTCTACTTAGAAGCTGACTTTTGTTCCAGCTTTGTTATTTCGTAGTTCTTCCACTTCATCCCAACAATTTTCTTCTGAGTTATAACATAACTTCCCATCCTCACAATTCCTTTTGTAGATATTGTAATTGATGACCATTCAGGAACGTGTGATTTCTTCTTGAGGTATGTACCAAAGGGCTCAATCAGGGCCTGTCATTGCTCTAATACAAAACTGGCTTCAAGCTGCTTTGAAGATTACAGCAAACGCATCCCAGCATTTTAAAAACAAATGTTCAACAAAAGTCTAATATTACTTACAGGAATGTGCTGAGATCTTTGTGCCTTTTGAGAGTGGGAATGTCATCAACAGGGAAATCTGAGGGGTCAAATCTCTAGCATAGTATTACTTTGATCATAGGTTTTCCCTAGCAAATAATTTCTTCCTTCTTTATTTTTTTCCTTCTYCTGAGGTTTACTCCAGTCTTTTACCTTACATTTGTGCCCTGTAGATTTTAATTAAAACCCCTTTCCCAGAATAGAAGAGAACTTATAAGTATGAATTTTTAATTAAATGCTTATTTTTATGAAATATTTATACTTTTTCATTCTAGTAAACATTTTTCATTGTCATTTTGGGACAGCAGGTGCTTGAAGGGCTTTTGTTTTGTATTTTCAATGAAAGTTTGATATTATTTGATGTAAATATCTTTTGACAAGCTAAAGGTATCACTGGGTCATAGCAAAGGTAGTCACCCAGAGGACAGATTCACTGAGGTGTGCTGTCAGACTCATTTTCCATGCAGCCAATCATTTAATAGGCAATATGGTATCACTCCTGTTTAATAAAATGAGTTTTACATTGGAGAAGCAACAAAGAACCTTGCAGAGTTTGACATTTACTGTTAGGACAAAGAGAAGAGTGATGCAGTTGCTAATGACTGTGTTATCACCAGGTGTCTAAGAACCAAACGTTATAGCAACAGGTTTTTTGCTCAGTCCTAATGATTGTGTTTCAACAGTGTATTGATGAGCAGAGCAGAAGCTAATGTCCTGTTCAGATGTACTTTTTAGTCCTACAGAGCTTATTTCTGAGAAAGTCTCTGTTTTCTGAGTAGGCTGATAAAATTTCAGGCAGGTATGACTTTATAACCCATTGTAAGTATCCCCTATATGTCTAGGAGGAGCAAGAGGGTTTTCATGTAGAATGCAACATGGCAAATGATTACAGAGGGTCTCTTTCAGGCCAGCTGATGGGAAGACGGAGGTCTTGTATCCAGTCTCACATCGTGAGTTCCACTCTCGTGGTTTATGAGTAGAAGGACCTTTACATTGTTTGTCCTGTATATTACCATAAAAAAAAAGTGTTAAAATTGACCAAGGCAGAGAATTTCTATCCACATTGTATTGGATTGCAAGTGTTAGGTTTCAAGTTGGTGTAATCCATGGAGATGCACCAGAGTCTGTCACACATGGGGACAGCAGCATGTGTTTGTAGTAACATACCCTCAGAGCTGCTGACACAAAATCTGTTTTGTATAAGCAGCCTTATGAGTGAGTTCTGGTGTGTGGCTCTATCTCCTTTAGACAGGTCTGGCTGCTCAGTTTCAAAGCACTAAGTGTGATTCTGTCATTGTTCTGTCTTTGCTGGCTCTTAGGCCTTGCCATGCCTTTTACCTTCTCAGCAGTCTCAGTCTCCCTTGCAGTGGTTCTCAGTAGCATCCAACAGTAGTAGAAGGGATGGCTGAGTAAAGACAGACAGAAAATTAATTTTCTGTGGAATTTTTTRTGTTCAGCAAGAAAGAACACGATGGAACATTTAGCCAGTGTGGCTTCAAAATGGAAAATCACGGAGTACTGTGTCCAAAAACAGGGTTGCTACTCTGATCAGGAATTAATAAATGGGGGAGACRCTTCTGTGGGACTAAGGCAGAGGTGAGACCTGTATCATCTAAGACATTTTCTCCTTTGAGAGCATTGGATTTTCTCTGATTCTGGACAAAGTGTGGAGTTCTGGGTTCTTACTCAGTCCTCACTTTGGCAAATACTCATCCAATGCCAGAACTGAAGTCTTCAKCCACGAGGTTGCTCTCAAATTCTCATAAAATGCACTTCTTTTTTTTCTCATCATATCTCATCATGTCAAGACAGTGCAAACATCAATGCCATTTAATCAACTAYAATGGCAGCTCATTGGTTCCAGGCAATAACTTTTTATTTAGCTCTATTATGCAAAGATTAATATTAGCATGATCACTTCATGTGATTATTATTTTTAAGCTGTCCCAATTTTATGAATGTTGTATGACTAAATTGTATTTGTTCTTCTTCTTCCCCTTGCAAGAACAGTTTCCCTAATATTAAATCTTCCAACATCCTGCATCCTTTCTATCAGGGTGTGCTGTTGCTGAGCAACACYAGATTTGCTCTTTAAAATTATCCAGGTTTCTTTAGCCAGCTTTGTAAGTTGGTGCAGCAGAAAAGCAGTAATATGTCTACATGCTTTAAAAATATACATATTTTTTGTTCAAACTATTTATTAACATTTCTTGTCTTTGGGCAATCATACATGGGTATGTGGCTATGCGTTTAAAAATAATACAGTTCCACATATTTTTTTAATTATGCTATGAGGATTTTTGTAATTATATAACTGTACTTGTATAACATACATTAACTCTTTATACMTAGGTGTGAGAAGAGAGAAAAATTAAAACATACATGTACTTGGGAAAGTTCTTATCAGAGAGACTATGAATTAATTTTTTCCCCCTAAAGCATATATATTTCAGCTTTCTGAATGGTCTGTGAGTGTGGATTCTTTAYAGTTGGGGCTTTAAGATGATTTGACCTTCTCCTCAACCCTGCTAACCCTTGACTGTCTAGATGGTCATAAAAGTTGGCAAAATGTTTCTTGTGACCTTATAATTGAGTGTTGTAGGAATTATTTTCCTGTAGATGAAGTGGTATTAACTATTTCAACATGGACCCTGATCACAGGACCATGTATATTCCAAATGTTTCATTCTTCAGTGTCAATTTTTAATGACAATAGCAACAACTTTCCTTACTTACTTTATGGAACTGATCTTGTGAATAATATGACCATTACCAGCAAAGTGATGAACGTGTGTGTCATGTTTGCACATATGGCCGACATCTGATTAGTGGGGCTACAAAGCAGGAGGGAGGCTGAAGTCCTGCTTACCTGGTGGAGGCTCAGGCTCCCAAGAACCCTGGCGGAAATTGGAAACCTCAGCCTCAGCAGAGGACTGTGAGTGCCCTCCTGCTCCTGTGCCGTAGCACGGGAATGCTTTGGGAGAGATGAGCCTTGAGCATGTGAGCTGTTTACCAGCAGCTGAGTCTGTTTGAAGCACGTTCTTTGTGTTCAGCAGAAAGCAATGTTAGCACGAGTTCAGACTGTTAGAACAAGGTGTTGAAAGAACAAACTAGTGGCAATAAGTTTGGAAATAGAGCAGCRCTTTCAGGCACAGAAAGGAAGAGACTGGGCTGCAGCTTCACRCCTGCTTTCAGCTGATTTTCAACTCACTGTTACTAAACAGAGCGACATCTTCAGTCTGTGCCCTTCATCCTCGGCAGCATGTGTTCACTGTGCTCCTCACTAACTGAGTTAGTGCTTGTAGAGCTTTGCAATGAGTTAGAGCAGGGACCTCATTTGACTAAAAACAAATATTCAAGGGGGTCTTGCTGGTTTAGTTTGCAGTTAGATGCAGTTGCATCAGTTCCCTCATCAGACTTGCTGTGGAACCTTGGGAGAGCTAAAGGCAGTGTTAGAGAGGGAATGAGAAGGAGTAGTTTCATAGAGAGAGGAATTTAGAAGTSCCCCATTTCCCTGGCAGGCTGGGTTTATGCTGGATTAAAGCAGCTGTGTAACCATGGCCACAGATCTCCTAGGATAGCTAAAGGGTTTTACAGGTGCTCTCTGTGCTTTTCTGTGAAGYTTGTAAATACCTGCTTTGCAGAGGAATAGTGCTGCAAGAACCTCAGGTGTGAACCTGGGAAGGTTTATGGGACTTTTTCATTGTTTGTGTGATATAAGAAGAGGGAATTCTGGGAAGATACTTTTGCATAAACCAACAGTGTAGCCATCAGCTGCATGTCTAAGTGGAAGAMTCTTGCCTGTTCTCCATCACAGCTTCCTTCTTATTGACTCTCTTCTTGTGTGCTCAAGTCAATTTAACGATTAGAGATCAATTTTAAATTAAAAGGAGAGAGTATTTAACCCCTGGAAGATGAAAAGAAAGAAGCACTTGAATACACATACAGAACACAGACAGCTAGAACAAGTCCTTCGGCAGCCATTGCAGAGGAGGCAAGGAAGAAAAGCACAGCAAATAATGATCTGAAAATGTTGATTACCACATTTTTAAAGYGGTGAGAGCTCCTTGAAAATGTTGACCCAAGCAATGATTACACCTAAGAGAAACAAAAGGTAATTACTTAGGAGATAATAAATCCAGGAAGGAAGACAAAAATAGTATCAGGGGAAAGTGTTAAAATGTTAGTGCAAAGGATGAAAGGATATTTTAAGTCCAGATGTTCCTTTATGAATTTATGGGAAATGAGMCTGCATTTAAATAGTACTTTGAAAGCTCTCCAAGGAGAAAAAAAAGGGCATTTTAAAATTCTGTAATTCTAATATTGCTGGGAGAAGACTTGTTATTAATCAGCTCTCAGAAGGATGTTCTCAAACACATCTTTGTACTTCTCTTTAAGAATCTCATTTCCAGCAATGTTTGTGAAAACAATTGGCTGTCCTTAGGTTGTTGATGTACTTGCACCAATGTTTATGACACTAACAGGCAATATCTGTGTGTGCTTGTTTTGCTGTGGTCTGTGTGTGCGGTTACTCACCTGTCTCCTATCTCTTGCATGGATGATAAGCTCTCTCTGGACAGGAATAATTTTTGATTCTGTGTTGCTACACACATCGTGTGTCTGGGTCCCAGCCCTTGGCAAAGAATCCTGCTTAGTGTCACAACAAGGATAATGCCATTCAAATATCACTAAACTTTGCCATGCTTCAGAGTCTTCTGGCCTCTAACCTGTGTCCATTACAGTGAATTTCTGCTGCCATTTCTGAAGTAACTTTGGCTGCTTTGGACACCTGACCCTTCCTGACCCAATTTATCAAACGGAGTGACAGTAATTCCATTAAGTTGAACAGCAAGTTGGAGAAGAGAAATAAACGAAAAACTGAATCATACAGGACTCAAAAAGCATTAAAGCAAAGAAAATAGCTCAATGTTTATCACTAAAAAAACCCCAAACCTTAGATTTTTTAAGTTAATCTCTTTATAAGGTATTACATATGAGCAAATGCTACATGCTYTGCCAAATCATAGCAGCATGAAAGGAAAATAATAAAGAAACCACAAAAATGCATGCAGTGGACATGAGAAGTGACATTGGTCATGTTCCTCAGGATGAAACACAAAGTTTAGTATATTCTCTAGGTTCTAAAATTTACAAGTCAACCTGTATTTAGTTTCCTTCTTAGTACAGCATTGAAGGTATTTGCATATGGCTAAAGTCTCAGACAGGTCCTTTCAAAAGCTGRCAATTTTCTTGGTGTCGTTGGTTTACATTTTGACATTACCAGCATACAAAGTATTGAAGAAAGACCATGGCCAGTTAATTAACTGGAAGAGTTAGCTGAAGGCGGAGGAAAARCAGATTTGATAAATGAGGCTGTTGTTCTTCACTCAGTAGTTAAAGGGATTCGAAGCTTCTGGCATCCTGATGCGCAGCCCTCAGCAGGTCAGAAGAGCAGCTCACTAGTTTGGTGTAGTGTACTTCAGTTCTTATGAAATCAAATTATATCCACTCAGYGAAGTGAACTTATGCTCAACTTATATTGCAAAGCATTCAAGAAAACATTTTTTTCCCAATTACATGAAAATGAAGCTAGCAAAAGTCTTGAGCGATGAAGGATGTTTTAATGATATGCTTGATATTTCAGGATCTTTAATTTCAGTTTTTGAAAGTCACAAGTAGCTATGAATGCTGCACATCATTATCTAAAACAAACACTTCATGATTTCCCTAAGCACATCCTGGAAATAATGATCAGTTGCCGCCTACAGAAGATAACAAACAACAAATACTGCACTGTAAAGAATGAAATTTTGCATTGAGGAGCTTACCCTATGCCTCTTTTAATTTGCACATTATTCAGATGGTATCTAACAGAGTATTTATTTATACACCGAAAGTTAAACTCATTAAAAAGCGACACCACATAGGCAACTCAAGATGTATATTTATTTTCCAAAATCTCATTAAGCTCAGGTACTTCTTCTACATTTCCTTCATAATAATGAAGCACATACAGACTTTCTGCCAACACTGAACAAGGAATATTTTAAAACAAGGTGTGCAATTCTTACAGACAAGTAAGGACAAATGTATTCTGCCTCCCCTTCTGCTTTTGCCTTAGTGACCTACCAAGAACTTCCTCTAACACCTTCAACTACTACTACTACTTAACTACTTCACTTTGGATAATGARCTATAGCAAAACTGCAGGTTATCAGTAATTGGAAGGGAGCATGGGAAACAATAACAAAGGCTTCCAGGTATAAAGCTGCTCCTTGTACTCGTTTCATCTTCATGTGGAGTGTTTCAGGGGGTTTATAAAATTAAAATCAGCACTAAATAACAAAAAAGCAGTTTGAAATTTGCCAGTTGAGTTATTCCCTCAGCAACACCATCATTTCATTGCTTTGCTAGCAATGTGTGTATTTGCCCACGTGTCAGTAACTCCTTAGTAGTAACCTGTACTCACAGGCATATTTAGAGAATATATAAATATAGAAAAATACATAAAATTTATAATAAATATATATATATTTATTATATAAATTTTAAAACCCCAGATGAACACCCCACCATCCATTAGCAGTTGAAAAAACGTATGATCTTTACATACTTGAGTTATCTAAAYGCTTTGGCCTATCCTCAAGTTTCTTGTTTTTCAAAGTTGTTTTCATCTGGAATGACATTTTGAATTCCTCCTAGCATGAGTAATTGGGCCAAAGCCTGGCAAGTATTTGTTACATTGAAAAAAGATAAAGAAAGGGTGCAACTTCCAATTATATTTTTTCCTCTTTTTCCTGAAAGATTCTGTAATTTAATACAAAGAAAAACATCAAAAGAGAAAAGTTAAATCTATCCTCTCTCCTGATTTTTAGGGCCTTGTTAATGYGACAGTGATATTTATTTTTGGCTTTTTGAATTCTCTGCAGAGTCACCTTAGTGTTCATTTATGAAGTAGTCTTTTGAAGAGATGTTCAAAATAGAGATGTTTAATGGAAATGTGTGATTAACACCCAAGTCCACCCRAAATGTCCTGGGAAAAAAATCTATTGTCTGTAACTGTGATTAAAGTATCTCTGTAAGTTCTATAGTCAAGTTTGCCAACTTCTTTATAGCTCAGTCTTCATTTCAGGGGGGAGAGCAGGAGATTAAGGAGTGGGAATTATGCTTCTTTATTCTCATTATTGTAATAAAAGATAAGTATTATTTAATAAGTATGTGAGGATGAATTCAGCAGTAGGGCTTGAAGACTAATGAAAACATTAACTTCTTAATCTTCCTAGATTTGCCATTTCCATATTCCAAGAACACTTAATCAGGACCATTATGGCAGTTTCTGGTTCTCTTTTCCCAAGGGAAGTACCACCATSACTTCCTGAAAAGTTATGGAAAAAGCTGTCATTATTTAACCCTTCTCGTGCTCAGCCCAACATCTGTGCAGATSTGACAGAAGGGAATTGCGTAGAACATGATGAGACATCAGGATATTAACTGAGGTGGGGCCTGTTACAGCCAGAGATGGCTCTGGCTCCTCGAGATTTGACTCTGTACTAGAAYAAGAGTGGCTTAATTTTGCAAAGATCATCAGCCCCTGGTAAGGACTTGGTGTGCAGCGCTCGTGACCTTTGCTTTAAAAACTGTTATTGAGTTTCTTCCTAGTGATGAAGTATTCACTGCTGAGAAACAATCCTGAGCACGATGATAAAACATGGCAAATGCCTAGCTGAGGATGTTCATCTGTAAAGGTGGTATTTTTTACAGCTGAAATATGTTATGCTAAAATACTCCCTGTTGGCCTAATTAAAACTGAGAAGCAAGTGAATGCCATATTTGCCACCTTCATGTTCTGATGCTCTTAACCTATAGGACATGCATTTATGCTTCAATAAAGTTCATTAAGAAACACATAACTCAGGGATAAATGGCAGAAACTGTAATCATTGCATTATAAACCCATGACAGTATTTTACAGTAGTTACAATGAATTTCAGAAAACTCTTTCCAGTAACTTTGGGTTTAATCCAAAGTGTATCATAAACACTAAATGGTTCTTCATACAAACAAATATTGAGTTTTCTCCATGTTGTTGTACRTGTGAGGTACTGGCATACAAATCACAGTAACCAGAGAATCCTTTTCTTAAGGCATAAGGGTGAACTAAAAAGAATTTCCAGAA
Organism: Amblyornis subalaris; assembly: GCA_018881555.1. Lineage (NCBI taxonomy): Eukaryota > Metazoa > Chordata > Aves > Passeriformes > Ptilonorhynchidae > Amblyornis > Amblyornis subalaris. The sequence goes on from JACAXG010000013.1 coordinate 5,675,648, forward strand.
GTGCAATGTCCTTGTCCCTCTGCCTTCACTGCAGATGACTGAACGYGGTAATCATTGTTTTCCTGTTTGGTTTGAAATTGGCTTTCAAATTCCAGTTTCATGTCAGATTTTACTGGATTGGGACACAAAGCTTTAAGTCATCATCTTCATTTTTGCTGTGTCCCCARTACTTGTTTAAGGCATTGCATTCAGATTCAGATCTCTTGCTGAAAGTACATAATAATTAATAATTATTCAAGAATTAAAACYGTGTGTTAAAAATAGAAACATTTCAAAGACAGTATTTCTTTGGCTAAGTAGTTTTCTTAATTATTATAAGACCATCTACTCAATACCTTATTTGACCTTTAAGCACCTGTAATTGTCATGTTCCTATAGGTAGTCTTTATTTTTCTTAGTTGTTTTTCAATTTTCTGCAGGACTTGTATATCAACAAGCTTTCTTTAATGTTGGTTTAAATAGGAGCTTGTATCTTTAGTGTTTATCAGGCTTTCAAATGCCTCCCCGTGTCCCCATGACCTGCAGCTAATGGCTGTGTCCTAGGCAGGACAGTGACCTCTAATGGTAAATGAGGAGCTCACAGAATGAATTGCTGAGATTTTTCTCATAATTGTAATGAAACTGCCTCTTCCGTGCCTTTCTTCAGGGCCACAGGAGGCACAGGCAGAGCAATGGTCACTCAGGGCAGCAAGAGAATTAAGGGCAGCAACCAAGAGCCCTGAGCCCCTTCCAGAGCCTCAGGAGAAGCTGGTGTGTGCAGCATGGTCACTGCAGGTGTGAGGGCAGAACCCCCTTTGAAAAGCCTGTCACCCCGTGTTATATCATCCCATCCCTTTGGATAGTGTCAGAAGCAGCCGAGTTTTACTCCCTTTCCAGATCTGTGGCCAGTTTTCCCCTCCTTTCTTCCCCTTCCCRAGAAAGGTGCGTCCTGGTCACTCTCCTTGCAGATCSCAGTGTTTCTTGGTTGKATTGGAGTGCTGAGGAGCCCTGGGCCAGTTTTGCCTTTGCTAAAGAGGCACTGGAAGCTTTTTGCAGGACCAAGTCCTGTCTAGAACACAGCTGGGAAATGTGAGACAGAYATTGATCTGCTTGAACCCAGAGAGATGAGTTGGGAAATAAAGTGATAATATTTTTTTCTGGTTAAATATGGTAAAAATTTTACCAYTCTGTATGCAAAAGTAATTGCTAACACAAATTCAACTCTAATGTATACAAATAATAGCTTCGTGATAATTTCGGACTTTTTATGTAACATTTCCCTTTTGTCCTCGTAATACTAGATAATGTTACAAAAYGATCTATTCCTATTGGAACTGGGATAATGCTCTTGTGGTAGGTCATACACAGATGTGCTGCATAAGGATCTTTCAGCAGCAATCACAACCTGGTGCTGACAGTATCCAGCAGTGCCAGCACCAACACGGTGCCTGCTTTGCACTTGTGGCTGTGATCATCAGGTCAAGATGAGAAACATTTGTTAAGGTGGAATCTGATCAAAGTRAATGAGCACATTTCTCCCAATGTAATCCTGAGCTTTCTGGGCTGCAGAGTTTGATTTGTTCACTTATAGCTGTGTGGGGAACTGGAAACAGTTTAGCCAGGAAATGTCCCAGAACCTCGAACAGGAACTGCTCTGCTCTTCAGCTGCTTTGGTTGAACTTACCCTGTTATCTCAGGAATGTCTTCTTTTATTTTTTGCTGAAATTCACAACTTGATTTTTCCAACAGTTGGCAGAGATTTTATTTTGCCACTTGGTGTATTACGCAGATATAGGCTGCAGATTTTGAGGGCTCCCAGGAACTCAAGGTTTTTTTCACACTTATTTCTAATATTACCTCAATTTTGTGTGTTTCAGGTTTTGGTGTTTTTTTTTTTTTTTTGTTCCCCCCCCCAGTATTATCRTCTGTTTTGCTTTTATTTAATACCAGAAAGGCAGTTGTAACAAGAATATCAGTGTTGACACCTTCTGGTTTCATCAGTGAGATTGTCAAAATTAATCTGAAATCTCAAATCTGTCCCTGACTGATTGCTTCTGTGCTGAAAACAGAAGAGGTTTATTAGTSTAAATTTTTTTGCAATACTTGATCCTGAATATTTCTAGAATTCTGGGTCAAAATTTTATGAAAAAAATCTGTGATTTGAGCCTAAATTTAAAAATGGATTTCAAAGAACAGACTGTTCCTGTGCACATCACTGGGTAGATACACCATGGAGAACAAATCAAAAGGTTGTACTAATATTTAAGGTTGATATTTCAAATATAAATAAGTACTCTAGATGCATTAAGAACTGACAAGCAGTAGACTGGAGAATCTTCATCAAAATAGCTAAATTTCCATAGCGTTTTTTTCTGCAGTAATGATAACAATGTTGAAGGTTGATGGTGACCTGCCAAAAACAGAGATTAAGCCTGTGAAATTATCTACATCATTCCAAACTGGAATTATTTTATTTAGCTTGATTAAAAAGGAATGCACAAGTGTGGTGTGAGATTCTGCAGAACGGGACTGAAATGTGGTTACGTTCATATTTAAGCAGCCTGACTACAACCAGCCTCTCCTGAACGTCCTGACCATGGGATTTGAGGATCTTCTTACTGCTGATTTTGGATTAGTAGAGTTTGATTTCTTTCCAAGCACTCTGAGTCTTGCCTCTTTTTCTTCTGAAATTTTTTGTCTTGAGATTAAAGATACAAAGACACCACTGCTCTAAAATAATTTCATGTATGTTCAACCCGTTAAATGTGATTTTTCTGTCTGGTTTTATCATTGTTTATATTTTGTGTTCATATGTTTTCATGGTGCTTTATAATTTTTTGAATAATTATACCTTCATGGTGTTCATAGACATAAAACTTCCTGATGCCACAATGTTCTGCAAAGGGCTGGTGATTCAAACTTCTTGCATTAGAGTATTTCCTACAGATTAACAGTTCTTACATTTAAAAATAATCTGAAAGCATTTATTTTAAGTTACTATGTATATTTAATAACATTATAAAAATTTTTCAGTGATAGGAACATAGCATAAAAAATAACCAATGAAATAAGTCTTTTATTATACAAAAAGGTAAAGGACATGAACCATATACAAATAAATTTTTGTTGGATGATGTTTTTTGGAAGCAATGTTTGTTTAAGAATTAGTTTATATAGTTTTAAAGGGATGTATTTCACAGAACTGTAGCTGACTTACTAACACAGCCAAAGGAGAAGGTAACAGAGTTTGTAACTTCCAAAATGTATTCCTTGGTGAAGCCAAGGAAAGTAAAATATTTTAAGATTTGTACAATGGCAGATAATAGATTAAAAGTGTGCAGAGAGATCATGAAAAATGTATTTCATTATTCTTGCCCAGTAGCTAGAGTATTTCTTTTTGTCAAAATTGCAGACTTCAGGCTAATGTTATAAACTGAGATTTAAGTTAAGGATGCACAAGCRGTGCTATATGGGCCTTCCTTGTGCTCAGTGTAAGCACATTAAACTAGAGTGATTATCTCTGAGTTTTCTAATTTACACTAACTGGATCATTTTGAGATAGAATTGAAATTATTTGATAAAATAATTAACTCTCCCAAATACAGTTTTTCCTGAAAACTACTGGAAGACTTAATTTAACAAATGAACACTTTATGACAATTCCCCAATATAAAAAAAATCCAATTACTGTTTCATAATCCTGTAAAAAAATTGCAAGAGGTTAGGTCGTCTGGCAATTTTAGCGGAGTTTCAACTTTAATGTGAGCAATTACACTGAGTGCTCTTGTACAGTCAGTAAAAGAAGATGTAAATATTTACTGTTGCTCAGTTGTTGTAATGCAGTTCTTTATAATTTACTATTCTGTTTTTGCCTGCAGGTTACCATCTTTTTRTATCACATATGTATGTGTTAGATATAAATAAAATGTAATGGAATATAGGAATATTGGAAGGTAATACACGTAATTCTGTGGTGCTGTTTCTGTCAGTTCATATGTAATATTTCCTGCTTTCTGGTCTAAATATTGCGTGGACTTTAAAAGTACTTGCTGGAATGAATTGTTTATACTTTGCCTTTAAAATCCTGTGTGATACATGGTGATATGGAGAATAATAACTCAGTTTAAATAAAAAAACCCGAGTTCTGGTTCGTAGGGTTTTGTAGATGTGACATACACAAATATATATATACACACTCCAGATTTGTGTATTCACATCTCTGCAAATTAGAAATGGTTATGTTTTAACAAGGCACAAACAACTAATAATACAATAATAACAACACATTTCACCTGTGTTCTGAAATGACAATCAATCAAAAATATGAAGCTAATAACTGTGTAGTGTATTTGGAATTTCATAATGATTTGGGGATTTGCAAAGTACCCATG